>PVJA010026061.1:0-30065 GCA_004027025.1 Myocastor coypus
TTTTTTTTTTTTTTTTTTTTTTTTTTTTTTTTTTTTTTTTTTTTTTTTTTTTTTTTTTTTTTTTTTTTTTTTTTTTTTTTTTTTTTTTTTTTTTTTTTTTTTTTTTTTTTTTTTTTTTTTTTTTTTTTTTTTTTTTTTTTTTTTTTTTTTTTTTTTTTTTTTTTTTTTTTTGTCTTTTTGAGACAGGGTCTCGCTATGAAGTTGAGGCTGGCCTTCAGCTCACTTTTGTAGCCCAGGCTGGTCTCGAACTCGCACTGATCCTCCTGCCTCCGCCTCCCGAGTGCTGGGATTACAGGCGTGCGCCACCACGCCCAGCTCTCTTTCTCTAGCTTTTGGTTTTTACTTAATGTCTTTCCTTATAATATAGGCCTTTAGAATTAAAATACTCATTGTAACTTCAGTTTTGTCAGAATGTCAAAGTGTTGGTATGAAGTGCATATGTGTGTGTGTGTGTTACTTGTCTTCCTTGGCTCATGTTTAAAAATATGTTGCTTAATTTCTGCCTGTTTGAGGATTTCCCCATTTTACTTCTGTTACCCACTTTTAAATTCCATTCTGTTGTAGTTAAAGACATATCTTGTTTTATTTCCATCCTTTAAAATTCATTGAGGTTTGTTTTGTGTTCTGACATATGCTCTAGCCTGGACATTGTGCAGGTGCATTTAAAGAGAATGTTAATTTTACTATTGTTGAGTGCAGTGTAACTGTTTTCGTCTAGTTGGAACATAGTACCTCTGATGTTTTATGCTCCCTTGTTGGACTGACACTTAATTATCTGAATCATTATAAAAACTGAGGAATTATGTTTTTATTAGGCTATAAAAATAATTTTTATTTTTATAAATTATGAAACTATTCAGTTTTATTAGTAAAACTATAAATAACAGTTTTATTATAATAATTTTGTTATTAATAAAACAATTATTATTAATTGTTATTAATAATAACAATTATTAATGTTGAGCGGCCTATTTCTATCTTGAGTTTTATCAGTAGTTGCTTCATGTATTTTGGCACTCCGTTGTTAGGTTCATTGATGTTTATAATTGCTGTTAGGTTTTTTTATTTTTGTAACTATTCTGTTTTCCTGATGCATTATATATGTTTTATAGTTGAGAAGGAATTAACTTCCAGGGTCATGCAAGGCACAGCTGGGATTTGCATGATTTTGGGAGTGAATGTCTCTCTAAATGTTACACCCCAGGCACCTGGCCATCTCATTTCAGTCCTGGCACTGGTTACTGCAGTAACTAAAGCTGATCTGACAACCACAACTAATTCTACTCATCTCTCTACCCTTTCCAGGTTCCATTCATCCTCAGCTAGTTTTTCTGCTCATCCCAGCAGCTTACTTGATGATGTGACATAGATTCTCATTTCAGAGAGGCTTGAATTCCTTATCACATGCCTGTCTCTTGATACATTTTCTGTATTTGTTCATTTACTGTCACAGCTAGGCAACATAGAACTAAAAAGAGCTCTAATAGGTCACCTGAAAGCCAAATAGTAATAGTAAGTTTTCTCTTGGATAGGAGTCAATCAGGCCTGCTGTGATCATGCTTCTACTTGTCTGTTGCTAGCTGGACACAAAGGACCTGAAGTCCCCAGATGATAGCCACAATTTGTAGTTCAGTAGAACCTTTGCTCAGTCGTTTTCTGAAAGTATTTTTCACTGTAGAACAAAGATCTCTAAACCTGTAGAACCGAGAAGCACAAAATCAAATGGGTCATTGAGAACGATGATAGCTGGGGAACTCCTGCTTCTATTCTTTATTCCTAGATTCATATGTTCATACTAGTAGGGTCAAAACACCATATGAGGGTCTTGATCACCATACAGTGGGTGCCTTACTTTGATAAGGTATGATATAAGCTTTTATGCCTATGGATCATACATTGCAAAACCTCTGACTGGTATTAACTGAAGTCCTGAAAACACGAGTATCTTCCAGGATAGAATGAGCAAAATGTAATCATATTAAATCAAGTGTCCCACTGATCTTCTTAAGGGATAGTGCTATAGTGGGGCCTAAGCACTTTTTTCTTGTGTATGCATTAGCTATATAGTGGTGGCAGTAGCTGATCACTCTTGCCAAGTAGGATTCTATACATAATATTTCAAGTCTGCACATAGCCTTCATCTCTACCACCATAATATTTCCATTGTGTGATCACAGGACAATCATAACCAGTAGTAGAAACTTGGCCAATAGGCCAAGTTACCATTATTTATTTAGCTATTAAGAGTATATTGCATGATGAGTGCTATCTGATGGGCATTAATGTGTGATAAAAGACTTTGATATTTATTCATATATTTCAACCACACACTGTCTTGGCCCCTATTTTCAGATACCTTTTTCTTTTCAGAATCCTAATAAGCCATTCATGTGATTCCTCTGCCTTGGAGTCCACATAGCTTCTAACCTTGGGCCAAAATCATGTATCTGTCTGTGTCTGCCTGAAGCTCTGTCACTGGAGAACATTTTCCTTACCACAATATTTCAAGTCTGGACCTAAATGACCATGCACTGCACTGTTAACCCTTTCCAACATATACCCACATAAAGAGCCAACCCATTCTTGAGATTAAGTATTTTCTCTTTCCATTAACTATTTAGGAGGGGATCTACCAGGTTATATGTATGAATTGATAGACAGTTCTACTGCTACAGTGGTAGGTATCAGGGGCTTTGATTGTTTTTACATGTTGTTTACATATGCCTTTTGTCCTTTATTTACCTGGTCACAGATCTTCAATGTATACTTATATTTTATAATGCATTATTGTTTGGGCTTCCAAACATTACATTTTGATAGATCTAACCAAATCAAGACAGTGATAAAAATATTCAGAGGCATGATCACTTGGTGTTTGCATTTATTCCAGTTCCAATAGAACCCAATAGTATATTAGGTGTTATTTTTTCAAAAGAAATAGAATTGTTCACCCTAGATAGCATGACTTTACTACAAAGCCCCATCATACTTTTGGAGCTTGCCATAAACTCCAGGTCAATGATTGATATCCATCACTTATATCCTCAGTACCATAAGATCTAATGCATTACATGATCTAAGTAACATCCTTCTGTCCTGCAGCCTAGGTCTGCTGTGAACCTCTTTACTATGCTAATCCCAAGCAGAGCTTCTGGTCTTTTGTATCATCTGATGTATAGGGTAAGGCAGTATATCCAGGAGTGAAATACTCTGTTTCCAGGGTCTGAAATACCTATAAGCCTTGTTCTTTCTTCAGTGTGATGAAAGAAACAAGATGCAATAATTCACGTTTATTTTGAAGGAATGTCTTAGAATATCATGAGACTTAAATATCTTATTAATGTCCCAGCCACTTTGGATATCTATAGGATTCGTCTCTATCCCCTAGAAAACATGAACCTGACCAAAGCCTCAGATGTGCAAGACACTTTTCATTATCTGTCTTTATTAGTATGATGTCTTGATTGAGCACATCAAGGTGTTTTTTTTTGGAATAACCAAATATTTTTACTACATTTTGATACAAATAAATGAACGAACAGACCCCCAGAGTAAATAGAAAGATATGTTGCCCAATCATAAGAACACAAACTGTTTTTCTTTTCATTTTGTCCAATCAATGACCACATTCCATATAATAAGGCTATGCTAATCTTTAGCAAGGAATAGCTCACTTGACATAGTAGATACCATAATTATTACAACTTTGTTGGATGTGCACAGAATATCTGGTTTTGCTATAGAAAATGCATATATAAGTTAGGAACTGGCCACACCAGTCCAATTCCTTTACATCTGCATCAGTAACACTAACTTCTGTTCTCCCCAATTCTGAAATCCAATATTATTTAATATTTATACTTAACACTTACTATATTTTTCTTTTCCTAAAGAGTTTAGGCATTTTCATTCACTTTTCCTTAGTATGACAGATATACTTTATCTTTTATACTAAAGACCAAAATGTAGAGAGTGAATCATTTATCAAGTGTTTCTAACTCACTTGGACTTTTCAGGACTGGGAAAGTCACGAAACCCAGGGTGATCACGAAACTCAATGAACCTACAAGTTGAAGTATGTCACAGTGTATAATTTACTTGAGTCCCATTTTTCAGAGCTCCATCTTAACAGAGAAAACCCTAAAATATGTCATACCTTTGAGTATCAATTATAAATCCAACTCTGGGCCCAGTTTTTGAAATATCTGGATGTCGCTGTTTCACAGCGTCACCGAGCAGGCTGCTATATATCCTTTAGAATAAGGACCTGAGGGGTCATTACTGTGTACAGATTTCTTTGTCAGGGTATAGACTTGTTCTTCTAAGAAGCCCTATATTGTCTTCAACCAGTGGGTTTAGGATCAGTAATGATCTTGAGGCTAGAAAAATCATAGAGTGAGGTATTTTTTATTGGCATGACTTCTCCAGCCTCCTGATGCTCATCCCTTGCTTATGTACTTGTTATGAGGCAGGTTGAGCAATATCTTTCATGTGTGCACATTTCTTTAGCCCCTAGGGATGCCAATCTGTTCACAACTCATAGCTCTGAGCAGCCCGCCTCTTCTTGGTTGCCATTCCAACCTTGTTGCCCTTTATGGAAATAATATCTACATAACTGTTAAGTGCTAGCCTTGATTACTTTCTTGATCTGACCACTCCACCGCCATGAGTGACCTTTGTTCGCTATCGCTTCTCTATTATCACCCCTCACCTATGAAAAGAGCCATTACTGAACTTCTTGATGCTGTTGACTCTCTCATTAAAGCTTTCCTTAGGCTCTTGGTAAATGACATAGCCTCTGCTCTTCCCCAGGAATATAATCTTTACCTGGAGTTTTTTGGTTTGTCATGGTAATATATAAAGTTCTGACACTTCATCCTCATTCAGTGACCTACTGTTTTTTCATGCTTCCAGGAGACATCTTTTTAATGAGTTTGCCATATATCTGAGATCTCTGCCACAGTACTAAATCCTATATCTCAGGAGAATACTGTATTAAGTCAATAAAATCTCTCTTGTCCAACCATAAATGTTAGTTCCTGAGCTTGTGTGCTATCAGCATCCAGTCCCACACATCCTTTTGCAGTTGCCCTTAGTATGTCCTGTGGATCCTTTTAGACATAGTCTCTTTTCTTCCTTTTCAGGTCCAGTATACACCTGGCTGTAAGATACAGGTGTAGTCACCAAAAGGGAAGTTGGGTAGATACTGATGGAACCACATGCTGTTTCTTTGGAAAAGAAAAGGGTGTGTTAGCTTTTAATAGGAATAAGTGGATCACTTCTACAGACTCACAGGATTTGGAAGCTAAAAATTCAGGACTGGGGATGCATCACGCTAAAGATTTCCATCAGATGTATGTACCAGTATGAATTTCTTTTCTGATCTTCGCATAGCATATTGGACTTGGCCAGGAGTTTAACTTTCTTTGGCGCTGAGTTATTTCATGATTATGATCTGATTTAATGGGGCCCGGCGGGATGGCTCAGTGGTCTAAAGCGCCTGCTTGGGAAAGCTTGGGTGGCTTCAGGGATCGTGGTTCAATCCCCGGCACCCCATGCTGCGCCAACCCTGCCCTCGGGGAGGGTTGAGCCGGCCATAAAAATGAGTGAATAAACAAACAAAGGTTCTGAAACAAGAAAAAAAAATTCTTTAAAAAAAAAAAAAAAAGATCTGATTTAATGTCATAGCTTCTCTGTCCCCCTATTATGAGATGGAAGTCTCTGTATAGTTTATTAACACACTCTTCTGAGTTGAAGGCTTGATTTTTCAGTTGTTCTTAATCATACTATTTTCTTACCTCTTTCTTATGTACAGATCAGCAGGCCATTTCTATACAGGGTCATATAGTAAACATTTTAGTCTTTTGTGGCCACAACTATTCAACTAGACTTTGTAGCACAAAAGCACCAATAAACAGTATGAAATAAATGGATATAGCTATGCTCTAATCAAATTTTATTTGTAAAAAACCAAGCAGTAGGCAGTTTGACCTATGAGCCATAATTTGCTCAGATCTGCTCTAGTATAAAAGTTGGATTCAGCAATACCTAATCAATTTCCTTTTTTTCTTTTGAAACTTCTCCTCTCTTTTTCACTTGATACTTACCATTATCATACAGTATATCCCTTTCCATTAGTGTACCAGTCAACCTTAGTACGATTTTTAATAGTTGAATTTTCACCTTGCGCCAGGAGCTGTCTCTGCTCTGCTAGTAACAAGGTCCTCACTGCTAAATGGGTAGCACGTCTCCTAGCTCTAAAATTCACCTGACACATGCTCTTTCAGGCCACTCCTGCACTCACTGTTGCCAGTTGAGTTCCTCAGGAAACAGACAGAGATGGAGCTTAGTGTGAAGGATGGTCATTAAGGAAGTACTTATGGAAAGAAAGGAAATATGACTAGGCAGTGGGAGAAATTCAACTGCACTACCAGAAATTCAGTTGCAGTGCGAACCCAAACAACAGCCTCAGCTGCCTGCACAGGAAGCTCTGAGACTAAAATGTCCCAACAACGGTCCTCACACTGGGCGGAAATACAGTATCTGAGCCTTTCTTCTCTCACCTCAATAAGTCCTCATATGTAGGTCAACTTTGAGAGCTGCAGCCTTGGACAAGATGATTTCTACAGTTGATCCAAGCCATAAATGGACATAGAGCTGAAGGCTCCCTGTACATGGTACTTCCAATAGCTGAGTACTCTGAAGAGAGACTGGGTAGTGCATTTCTAAGTCCATAACCACCATGGAAGCTTGGCTTTCTTACTTCCCAATCTCTTCTTCCTGCTACACTCGTCTGTGTTGGCCTTCACCACTCGTGTTGTCTTTATCCTGCCTATTTACCAATTGTGAAACGAGCACATTCCATACTGCCTTTCACAGGTCCACACACCAGGTGCCTTTCTTTCTTACCTTACTGGCACTCAGCTCTTTCATGTGGCTTTCACCACTGATTTTCTGCTGCTCTCAGAATCACAGCTTTTCTTAATGCTGGGTGCCGGTCCTCGCACCAGTGAACCCTCTGCTGTCCTTGTTTTTGTGTGATTGAACATGGTGAGTCAATAAGCACCTCTGGAAGGCTTTGAACAGTATTTTTTGTGTACCTTCAAAAAACAAATATTTGCAGACTTCTTGGGCTGGGGACATAAAAACATCCACAGGTGAATAAACTCAAAACTTCTGTATAAATATTCGGACAGCTGACAAAATGGCCTCCTGGTGAGTGGAGCCAGCAGAGCCATCGAGAGATGAAGTAGGCTGAGCAGAGCCCAGGCTAGTCTGTACGGTGCCCTGGGGCAGTCTTGTCGTCAGAGCTACCTCTCCCCTCCTGTTAGCCCGTCTGTATGTGGAGGAACGGAGCTCTTCCCTTGCACTTCTGTCCCCTGGTGGATTCGTGACCGTTAGAGATGCCAGTTCCTTTGACGAGGTAAACACCACTTTTTAGAGATATAGAAAGCAGAGTAGAGGGTGAATGAAGACATATTAGCTACGAAACTGTAGAAGATGATTGAGGTTCAAATATGCAGCAAGAGGGGCCAGGCGTGGTGGCACAGGCCTGGAATCCCAGCACTTGGAAGACTGAGGCAGGAGGATCAGTGTGAGTTTGAGACCACCTTGGGCTACAAAAGAGAGCTCAAGGCCAGCCTGAACTGCATAGTGAGATCTTGTCTCAAAAAGACAAAAAAAAAAAAAAAAAAAAAAAAAAAAAAAAAAAAAAAAAAAAAAAAAAAAAAAAAAAAAAAAAAAAAAAAAAAAAAAAAAAAAAAAAAAAAAAAAAAAAAAAAAAAAAATAGCAAGAAACTTGAGTAAAGTGAGGGAAATGAAGTGTAGGAAACTGCATGATCAAGAACTAACATGCAGCCAAGAGACATTCAAAAGGAAGGGGAACAGAGGAAGAGGAAGGGGAATAAGGGGGAGGAGGAAGAGGAGACGTAGAAGGGCGGGAAGAGGTGGACGGGCGAAAGAAGATGAGGAGTGGCAGGAAAAGGCAAGAAGAATAAAGGAGGAAAAGTTGTCAGATAAGCCCAGTGTAAGCCCTCAGCTTCCCTGTGCATGCCACACGGTCCCTCTCACAGACCTTATCACACCAGAACTGAGCCCAGAGCTGGTGACAGAAGAGAAATTAGCAAGCCAGAAAGTGAAGGTAGATAAACAGACCAAGATCTCAGGATTTCTTCAACTATAAACCTTCCCTTTTTAAATTTGTCAAGTATACCTAGTTGACTAGAACATAATTCTCCTCAGAGTTGAGAAGAATAACCTGAAATATTGTAAAACTAAGGGAAAATGTGCCAGCTTCTGACCCACTAAGCCAGGAGAAGGCCCATGGAGATGTGGGTCAGCTCCTGGTCTTCCTGCCCAATCACCCACAATCTGAGCTTCTGCTGGGAAACTCAACCATTACCAGACATCTTTCTTAAGGTCATGATGAAGTTTTTCAGTACTTTTATCATCAGATTTAGTACTCAAGAAATATCAGAAGTTTAAGATAATGAGAATTAAAAAAAAAAAAAAAAATATATATATATATATATATATATATATAATTGTGTTGTGCTGTACTCCCCTGCAAGAACTGAAGTGCACTCCTTAAGCAGGCCTTGTAAAAAGCAGATTAGAAAAGCGAAGATCCAGTAGGAACAGGCATTTAAGCACCCACCTGCTGTACTTATCAGTCACCAAGGACCTCTGAACACGGACACTAGAAACAAGCACCGTTTTTATATGAGCTGTGCCTCAATTATACAGAAAACAAACTCCCAGTCAATCTCTTTTACCTTTGGCAGTAATTATTTCCCACCTCAGCACTTACCCTCTTCTTCGCTTTCTTTTTGTGTAATGGTTTTTAGTCCTCCAGGGTGCATTCATTGCTTTGATCCAGAGGACAGAATTAAATTTGGTTTTATATAAAACCTCTCTTCTCTGTAGCCTAGATTGCCTGAAAAAGCAACACTGATAAACAACTGTGAGCAGAAGGAAAGTTCTTTTGCTTTATTTTATAGAGACAGAGTCTAGCTATGCAGGTCAGGCTAGTTTTAAACTCACAATCCTCCTGCCTCAGCTTTTGGGTTCCTGAGAACTGGGTTTATAAGTGTACAGTGTAATTTCCGAAGCCCCCTCCCCCATGTTTGCTTGGGTGAAGCAGCTTACTTAGTCTGTTGCCAGATGCAGGGAATCTACGACACCATCAGAAGATACATATTGACCCTGAATGAGTCTCTTTCCTGACTAGACAGCATCCAGTTAAAATGACTGTGGTCTCATTTCACGTATAGGTATCCTTTATAATGGATATTTTCCTCCTTCAGGTAAGAAAACACTACTTTTTAAACACTAGAGGAAGATCCATGAAATATATGCTGTTATCACTCGTTCTGAGCCTCTTTTTCATTTATTCATTCAACTAGTAGTTATCAAGTGTCTATCACATACTGAGCAGTGTTCCATTGCTAAGAATACAGCAGTAAGCGCAAAGTCAAGGTCCCTACTTTCAGTACTAATAAGAATCATTGTAAAGATATAATTGTCATTGGATACCAACTCAGGAAGGAAAGTTACAGACCATCTCACCATCTAAGAATATCTTCAATAAAAGTAATTATAGTAATTGAAGAAATTTATAATTAAAGTAATTATGTGAGTTAAATAAGAAAGCAAGAAGGGTCAGAGATTTTAATAGCATGATATAGATTTAGTTAATTAGATAAGGCGTCCTCTTTACACTAATCGCATCCTGACATGAGCTTGTCAGTCATAAAACTTGCTCCACTCATTATCCCATCTACGGAAAATTGCCCACAGAATTCTCCTGAGGGAAGTAACTGTGGGTTGCCTCACAAACAAGGAGTGGTTACCGCTGGACAATAGAAATCTGATACAAATGTGGTCAGTTTATATGCTGGTCACCAGACTTCTAATAGTCTGTTAGAAAAAGCTCCGTACAGTACAGGTAATAAAATTATATAGTACTTTTGTCTAGATGTAGAACAGGGAGAAAATGACAGAATACCTTACTAATAAGAGCAATAAATATATGAACTTTTAGATATCAAAACAGCCAGTGAAGTAGGTACCACTATGAGCACTGTTATACAGAGGAAGAAACTGAGTCATGTAGAACTTAAAAAAAAAAACTAAAAAAACGCTAATAAAGAATGGAGTTAGTATTTGAAACAACACAGTTTATTTCCCAAATCTACGCTTTTAGTCACCTAGAGTTCACAAATAGTGGGAGGGAGAAATGAGACTTACGAGGAGCGCGTACAGGAAGTAGCAAGCTGTGTAAATGGTGTCAGAGGACAGAGCCATAGATATTTGCACCTATGGGACCAAGAAAGATGACATAAGTAAGACAGGTTTCTGGATTCCCACAAGAATTATTTTTTGCTTTATTGTCAGACACACTCTTTTAAACAAACTTTTACCATTTGTGTTTCTTGTAGTCCAGGTACCTACCCAATATACCCTTTTGATCATGCATTCTTTATGCACAAAATTGTAGAATTCCAAGATTTGTAAGTTATATCTTTTGGAACACCACCATTGCTTTTTAAAAATATCTCTCTGTCTCTCTGTTTCTCTCTGTCTCTTTCTCTCTCTTTGTCTCTCTGTCTCTTCCTAGAGGTCTGAAACAATCTAATTAAGTAGCCACTGCTTCTTCATCTTTTTTTTCCTAATTTCAGGGATATTTTACTCCTAATTTTACACAACCTGTCCATACTTATAGCCCTCTTAAACTCCTTTCAAAAACTCTTTCAGACTCCATTCATTCACAGAGGCCCATGATTAATAACTATCACTTTTATTTTTATAAACTTAGAGCTGTTTTTGTAAAGAAAGCCTTGGAAAATTAGAATTTCATTTGCATTAAAAGTAGGGAGGATTTGGAGAATATAGAAGTAACTAAAAAAAGTCACCTCTTTACTTATCACAACACAGCTTCAGTGTTAGAGTCAGGTGCACATTTTACAACTTACTCTGATGAAATATAAAAGTATTTATTGTACACAGGCCTAGTGAATGCTTACACATCACCCTCAATGAAAATAGTAGTGTGCCGCTATCTTATGTATCAATTTATTAAAATCTGCTTAGACAAGAAAGTGATATTATTAGCAAGGAGAATGGAAGCACGTAACTAATAATTTCACATGAAAATAAAAACAGTAAAACATTTCTCCTTCAAAGTTTCCTTGATTTTTCTTTCTTGGTAAGGAGGCAAACACTGCCAAGTTTGAAGCTTGCAGATTTAGACATTTCTGAGTTACACAGTCACAATCAAGAGATGAAGTATTTTCCTTGAAAGGGGGACTGGAAGTCTACGTGGTCTAACTTTGAGGCAGAGAAGCTGGTAGAACAGTACCAATTCAAATTTTCAAAAAAGATTAAAACGGAGAAAAAAAAATCCTCATTTTATGAGGTCATGAAACCTGGCCATTTCTATGCTAGATCTTTTTGTATTGAGAAAAGCAAACGTCCTGAAGGGTCATAGGAGAAATGGCAGCCAATTCATAATTATTCATGTAGTGAATTTCTCTACTGCTCAGCAGGGACCACAACTGCAGTGGACTCCAGCAATCATCACTCACATAAACACACTGATTTCTAGGGAATAATGTTTATGAGGTCTTCAATACGATCTTCAAGTCAGCTCCTGGATATAGGTATCATTAAGTTCATTTTACGATACAGAAGCATAGGCTCGCCAAAGTTAATAGCTTGCCTAAGGGCACAGGAATGCTAATTGGCATCACCAACAGTGGAAATCCAAGATCTTCTCACATGAAATTCTGGACCCATCTGATTAGAGCATTAAACAAGGATGATCCAGCCAATTAGGCTGAGACATTGGACTACCCAAGCAAGACACTACTCTGAAAGTCTCTGCTATCACTTTCTTGATTATAAAATTCAAGTAAATTTGGGTCCCATTAGAAATTAATAAAAAAAAAAAAAACTAAGGAATTGATCTCAATGCTAGTGCAACTCCTCTTACTGTAATCTGTTGACAGGTAAAGAAGAGGGAGCAACAGCTTTTAAATGGACGATGGCATCCAAGGACTGATGTTCTGTAACAGCTTTTTTTTTTTTTTTTTTTTTTTTTTTTTTTTTTTTTTTTTTTTTTTTTTTTTTTTTTTTTTTTTTTTTTTTTGTATTTTTGAGACAGGGTCTCACTATGCAGTTGAGGCTTGCCTTGAACTCACTTTTGCAGCCCAGGCTGGTCTCGAACTCACACCAATCCTCCTGCCTCAGCCTCCCGAGTGCTGGGATTACAGGCATGAGCCACCACGCCTGGCGTCTGTTACAGCTCTGAATTGTCACATAAATTAAAATCCTAGAAGGCTTTATTCTGTTATTAATCAAATGTTAATTTCCAGCTATTCACTAAACATTGCTCCTAGTCCTAGGGTTATGAAGGAGCACAAAAGCTATCCTGGTCCAAGGTTACTCCCAAGTATTCTAAGAGAATGAAAGAACTATTATATAATACATGTATAATAGAACAGAATGAATAAGACACAGAGAAAGAACAAACGCTGCAAGGGAACTTAGAGAACTCTTCACAGAGGTGATATTTGAGGATATAACTCGAAAGAAAACTTGTGGAAAACAGAGGGAGGTGCATTCTAGAAGTGAGTGCTTTCATATTATTTTTAATCTTACTCAAGACAAGTCCTAGGTGTCATGATATTAGGATGGCTTCAGATTTACTAGTTACATATGTTTGGACAAAAGCTCTAAGTTTTAAATACTGGGCCTTTGTTTTTGCCCATAGAAGGATTGTGGATTTCATTTTTAAAACTTTTTTTAAAACAATAAGAATTCTTATTTTATAAAAAGATAATGGGACTTCTTAGGTCAAAAACTTGAAAAAAACCTAAGTAATTATTACTACACACACACAAGCTAAAAAGATCTGTGCCTGGAATAGTTCTAAAGAATCAAGTTTCCTCAGAAGAAAATCAGAATTTAAAAATATGCATTGCCTTAGCATTAAGTTGGAAACTGTAGGAGAAAGATAAAAAAAAAAAAAAAAAAAAAACTTTACTTTAGTTATTTTAGAGGACTATCTTAGAGGACACCCATGAAAATGTGAAAGTAAAACTTTGGAGGCCAATGCACAGATGTAGAAAATAAGAGGGACATTCCTAGGTGAGCTATTCATAAAGAAGTAGTTAGAAAAGGGAATGGTGGTAGTGTTGTTATTCTAAGTGTCAGAAGATTGTGCTAGTCCCAAGACATCCCACAAAGTCAAAGATTCAGGGACTAGCCAGCAACCTGTGGTGTTCCCCTGAAGAAAAACAGGTCCCCAGAAACCATTTTTTCTAATGTTGAAGATAGTTTATACTCCTAACAACAATCAGCAAGCCACTCCTTGAAAGTTGGGATAGCTTTACAAAATGCTTCTGATGGAAAAGTTAGATAACCTTCACAAAGATCAGCCTACAAGAGCAGGTAACTAGGGTGAGTTTCAAGGTGTCTCAGTTATTGCAGATAAAATGAAATGCGCTGTTGGTTAGTGTTTAACAGTACCCTCTTTGAAAAAGTAATGCTGCATTGGTGGTGTGTGATAGTTTCTACTGTAGGAACACTCCTTCTGTGGTTGACTTCAACTTTCTGGTAAAATGTCTCCAAACATGGAGTTGGAAGAGATGGGCACAGTCAGCTCCTGTTCTCTGGCTCCAGCCACCACCCTGGGGCTGCAGTTATTGGAGAAGGCTCAAAGTTTGTGAAATTTAGCCTCAAAGGGAATGTGAGGCAAAAAAATAAACCCTACTCATGGGTACCTAGGGAAGTCTGTAAGAGCCTGAGTGCTGCCCTGACTTATTCATCCATCTGCTGCTGAATCATTCTCTGCTGAGATTTACCAGCTCAGTATTTAGAAGTCCAAGATTTGTTTGACCAATATGTGATTTTATTATCCAGAGTACACCAACATTGCGTGTCTTACTATAAGGGCTCCCCAAGAAAGGGCAAAGGGGCACATTTTTTTTTTTTAAAGAGAATCTCATATCAGGGATTGGGCTATCATGCCAACATGCTCATATGTCTCGTGCTAGCATCAGGTTCTGGCTGGTGGCCAGGCTCCGCCATTGGCTCAATATTTGAATGTCATTCTTTTCTTGGTCATAAATTAAGAAAGTGAGAGGAACAAAAACACCTAGTCCACCAAATACTGTTGGGTTTGCAGGTCATGGTAGAGAGGGGACAAAGGAGAGGGAAATCACCAACTAAAGAAGGAAGTCAGATTTCCAAAATGCTGAGCCTTTACAAAAGTCAAAGGAGAACAAGCAAGGAAAATGAAGCACTAGTGGCACGGCCTACCATTATAGAAAACGTTACTCAAGGCTGGTAATGTCGACAAGCAGATAGAAGTTAAGAATCTCAAGGCAGATGTGCTTATATATCCAGATTTCAAAATATCAACTACAAATTCAGTTTGAGAGTCTTCCAAAGAAATGTTCTGAGTAAAAGAGATGTCAGAGCAATGATAAAAAGCTTTCTTAAAAGGCTTCCAGGAGTACATAATGCCATAGGAGAGAGCAGGCTAAGCCCGTGAAGGCCCAGGGAATGACGAATATCTGCATACAAAGTCCCTCAAGGGACTGTATCTCAAAGCAGAACCTATACCAGCTTTATTCTCAGGTAGCAGAAATGAGAGTTTTATTGGGAAAGGATAAGCTAAGTGGATTTGAATATGTAAGTTGAATAAAACAGAGATCTTAAACAAATTGATGCTTAGACCTGCCACCACTCTGTATCTAAATCCACAAGAAACATGTCTTTTTGAGAAAGTGGATTGTATGTGTTTATTAGTTTTCCTTCAACCCTGATACATAATGGCCTTCATGCCCTTGTCTGTGAAGTTCTGCCACAGGTGGCTTTATGCACATAATCTATGTCATAACACAATGAGTACACAAGCCATGTTGCAACTGTGATGTTTTCTTCTGTTTAGTCTACATTTATTTAGCTATGACTAAGTCTCAAATACTCTTTATGATGGTGACCAGCATGTTCTCTACTCCTTGGTACTGGGTATCTGTGAATTTGATGCTGTTTGTGGAGACATATTTCTAGTCCAGTTCTCTAGAAACATGAATGAGATCCAAGGTTAGTCTACCAGATTGGTCTTTTTTCCAATGGGATCCCTTAAAGGATAGATCTAATAAAGATTGGATGCCCTAAAGCAGGAGTTAGTGAACATTTTGTGAAAGGGCATATAGAATATATTTTAGGTTTCCCAAACCATATAGTCCCTGTTTCAGCTGTGTAGCTCTGCTGCTCTACTATAAAATGTCACAGTATGGCACTATAAGCAAGTTATAGTTTCAAAGTTCCAACAACGTTTCATTCACAAAAGCAGGCAGGATATACATGAATAATAGTTTGCTACTAATCCATTCACAGTGTGGAACAACTTAGCTACTCTTCTACATACCTAGGATGGCATTGCTTATGTGGCAAACTTAAGAAAACTGAGAAAATAATGACTGAGATAATTTTCTGTGTTCTGTGCTTCAGACAAGGTACTGAGGTTGAGAAAGGCTTACCAGCGTAGATATCTTGACTCAGTAATTGTATTCAGACTTCAGAATGTCTCTTAGGTGATGGGAAGTGTCTCTCTTTCCAGCTCCTAGAGCTCCTGCACATAAACCTAATCCACAGTGGCATAGTGTTGTAACCTTTATGGTCTAGCAATAAAGCCCACATCTGCAAGCTTTAGAGACAACTTTGGAGTCAGGAATGGCAATTAACTTTCAATCTACATCCTAACATGGACTAGTTGATAGAGACTACTCAGATTCTATGTTAAGAGAGATTCTGTGTTCATAATTGAAAAGCAAAGAGTTTCGTCTTCTTGATATTCTTTTTGGCCTTCCCATATGTAAAGTATTTTTAGAGAAGAGTTTTGTAGAATAATGATAAAGTAACCACTTTGGGCAGTGAGAAACCTAGGTTTGAATGTTTACTCTTCCACTTCACTTATCTGCCTGCTTTAGGAGAAGTCCTTAGGAGTTTCTCGAAGCCCAGGTATCCTCATATGTAGAAAGACAACAATGGTACCCATCCCTCAGAGTTCCAAGAAAATTACCTGGCATGTGTTAAAATCTAGCAAATGTCTGAAATATGGTTAATAACTCCAGCTGCTCTATTTCTGCTTCCTTTCTAGAAAAAAAGCCATGCTTTCTCATGCAAATATTTCAGCCATATCAACTGGCATAAAATCAATAGATAGAAACATGGCTGGAAGACTATATATCCTTTTTCTCTGGCACAGAATTTTATGGAGACCAATGCAACTGTCAACAAGTTTGTCTCTCTTTGAGGGACACAGAATTGAGAAGCAAGGACTTGAACTGAATGAAAATGTAATTTAATACACAATCAAATAAAAATTCCATAGCTTTAGAATCAGAAAATATTCTTGGAATGGACTCTCTTCCGTGCCATAAATTTAACCAACTGAATTCTTTAAGTATCCACCTTGTCAACCTTCTGAAATGAAGGTTTATTAGGTTCAATAGGAAATCTGCATTTCATCATGAAAATGGAACACGACGTCCTTGGCTCGGTCTCCGCGGGAGCAGCAATTTGGGGCACTATGTGCAAAGCATGAAGTAAAAACATAGGTAGAAAATTTATTTCAGGCATGACAAACAGGAGACATACATATGCATAGCGCAAAAAGCATGAAAAGATAAAGCTCCTATTGTCCTTGCACAGGGCCTGTAAGAGGAAAGCTGCAGAGGGACCCAGCCAGCCTTTATTTTACAAATACTTCTTTACGAGAACAGAAACATTACAAACAAAGGAGACAGTTTAAATGAGATGTGTTTATGTGTTGAATCCTAGGAGGAAGAAAAATTTAATTATCAAGGGGTAAATGTGGCAAAGTATAATAAGTCTTTATACAAAGAACCCAGCACCACTAGGTGTTTCTCAAATCCTTTTGCTTTTGAGAGCATTTATTTCATAACCCAAGAGGATCTGACTGTCTAATAACCTAAACAAAAAGAAAGTGGAAGAAAAAAATATGCATACGATGTGCCTCATCCCTAAAACAACAGTGAGTCGTGCACTAGATTTCACAGGTTAATTAAAGAGTCAGTTAGAAATGAGGTGACAGCTGGCATGCTCCCAATTCTGGCTGTTACTAGACAAGACATAGACACAACTGATGTTTCTCCAATACAACCAAGATGCATCACTTAATCCAGAGAAAATGCATTGTCTATAACAGGCTTAAAGTAGGATTGGAGGCCAAAATGTTGCCAGTGCTTTCAGATCAAGGAGGAGGCCTCTAAAATGTTGAGTAAGCTCTTTGGCTGATGGAATAGTTAAAATTGAAGGAACGGTTCAATGCGCCGACATTGGTTAAGAGAATCTTTTAGGCAAGTTCACAGCATACTCTTTCTTCCTCGATCTTGCACTTTAAATCAAGTTGACCCTCCCATGGAGCAAGTGGCTTTTGGCCAGTTAACATGAGAGATACAGGCAGCCAGCTCCGTGTGGTGATTCTGGCCCTCATCTCTCCTGCAGGAATACTGACCCTTGGGAATACTGAAGTGTGGTTAAGTAGGAAATCTAGCTCCATGCTGTACATACTAAAAAGTACTTGACATGCACGCGACGCTGTGCTTGGTGTTACAGACACACTTGGCACTGTTGATACACAGGTTCATGAAATGTATTTCACCTGCAAAGAGTTCACCACTGAATGAAGCAATCAGATGATACACAAATAGTTATGTTGCAAATGGTAAAGTTGAGTATGAGCCAACATGTGAAGGGACGGATCTAGTCCTAAACTAAAAAGGTCACGCAGAGGTCAGAGAAAATGATGGAGAAGTGATGAGCCTTAAACAATGATTAAAAGTTTGTTCAGTTGACTGAAGAGGAAAATACACCCACACCGTGGAGATAAAAGATGAGGCGTGGAGGGGTAATCTCAGCAGGGCACAGCTAAGGAATCGCAATTAACAGCTGGCTCCAGAGAGGCTGAATGGAGGAGTGTTCTAACTCAGATTTGGGCTCATCTGGACATAAGGAAGGTATTAATGCCCTCCCGATATCCTGTACATTTCCTACTCCTACAAGCCCACTCAGCCAAGACTGCCATCCTGGGAAGCCACAGTCAGCGAGGCTAACATCCTGGCCACTGCGTGCCTTCCTTAGATGATATGTAATTGACTTCAATTTTGAACAAATATTTTCTTTCAGTAGATATTTAACGAGCATCTATGCATATCAATGTGGATGACGTGGAGAAATACTGTCACTCAGTGGGATAACTGTAGGTTAAAAGCAGAGGACTGAAATTATAGAGTCCCAAGTTTGGTCCCATACTCACCAGTTGTGTAATTTCAGGTAAGGGACTTCTTTTTGAAAAGAGTTAGACCAGCCTGAAGGTAATACTGATATTTCCCTACAGTACGGCTCTGAAGATTAAAGAGCATAAACATGGCTGGTACTTGGAAAATTTCGAGGCTTAACAATGTGGCAGTACATGCTGACTGTCATCCTCATCTTTGGATGTCCAAGTACTGCACACAGTGACTTCTCAGTGATTTCTACTACACACAGGAGTGCACCTTTTATTTCACTTCACTTAGCCAGCCCCCCTCCCACCTGTGTTGCACTGCCTTATAAAATGGGTAGCATCTTTCCCACAAAACTCCAGGGAGCCTCCCAAGACTTTTGGAGAGCTCTTCTGCTTGGGCAGAGTTCACCTAGGGAGACATACTCATCTCATACTCAGAGTATGAGATGTTCAAAACCTAAACAATCCTCATCGACTTTACCCCATGCTTACATTTCTATGGACAGACAACACTTGCTATTCACAGCACTTCTGAAAGTCACTTCTTTCAGTATAAAATACACTTGTTCCCAGCGAATTCCAGCAGGAGGAGTAAGGACGATGGGGTTCATCAGAGGTGAGTGGTTCCTGATGTGCCTAATGTCCAAGGTCTAAGACCAGTGGACTCATGTGTTTTTCACATTTAACACATTTAGCAGAGGAGAGGGAATGGGAAGTCCTGTCTCCACTTGGCACAAGGCACAGGAGCAGAGGAAGGGGATGTGAGTTTCAGGACACAGTGAAGAAGGTGTCAGCCAGGTCCATAGAGTCTGGGGTATTTGTGGCAGAGTTTTTGTGCAAAGAAAATTAAGTCTCAGAATAAGCCTTAAAACGAGAGACTTCTCTGATTTCTGAGGCTGAATGATTCAGAAGCAGCGTGATACACGGGTGAAAGGATGAGGGAGGAGGGAGAGGAAGATCAAAGCAACTATTATTGTCAACAAATAATGGAGAAAATCAGTACAGGCTGCATAATGTCTGAAAATCTGTGCCAGGATCTATAGCAGGATGCCACCTGCAAGCTGGTCACTGTGACATTCTGAGAACAAAGCCAAAAGGAGGCGTTCATGGTAACCAGCAGCTGCAGGGCGCTGGGCTGTGGCAACCTGGGTGGAAAGCAACCCGTGTCATCCGCGAGCCATCATGCACAGCCTGCCTCTGAGGGTGGCCAGCGTCCCACAGAGTGAGTGGTTCAGCCGTAGCCTCCTGATTAATCAGAAACTGGAACGTAAGACCAGGGAGACAGGGAGACGGAAAAGGATGTGCTAATAAGGAAAGGCTTGAAAGAAAATCCCAGTCCTAGGCAAGTAATTTGTTTTCCCTGCCATAGTGTAGTTGCACTGCTGCTACACTCCTCCCTGCAGGAAATGAACTGTGGTCACCTGTCTGCAGGAACTGAACTGTGCATTCTTCCCTTCTGCCATTATCAGAAGTAAGGGCCCCACCCCAATCCAAAGTGCTTAGAGATGTGGGGAAAAAAAAAAAAAAAGCTAAAGAAAGCATTTTTTTCCAATAATATTCCAATGCTTTCCTCATCCCAAAGAACTTAGTATGGAAATGCTAAAACAAAGAATAAGTCTGAAGAGATGTTTTGCTACATTTCTCCCAGGCCAATCAATCCCAACTACACAACACATTGCTACCAGATCTGGGCAGCACTCCAGGTCCCCAAAACCCTTCCTGGCAGGAAAAGTCCTTGGCAACCTCTGTCCTCTCAGATGGCAGTGTAACTCCCATTCCCAACCTAAGTTCTCAAATTCTTTGAAATAGCAGCTACTTTTAAGAAGAGGTGACATTTCAAGCAAGGGGCCACTTAGCCATCAGTAGAAGGATTTATAAGCAGGCTTTAATACAGCAGTAGTCTTTGCTCAATACATAAGCTGTTGGGGCTGGCAGGATAGCTCAGCAGTCTAAGCACCTGCCTGGCAAGTGCAAGGACCTGGATTCAATCCTCTGTCCCGAAGGTCATGAAGGCCAGCCCTGGGCGTGCTCCAGCACTGGAGATACTGAGACAGGAGGATCACTATAACTCTGAGCTGAGTGAGACCCTGCATCAAATAAATAAACACATTTAAAAAAAAAAAACTTGCAAAGTGAGTCTAAAATAATAAAACCCAGCCTAAACAACATATGGCAATACTTTAAAAGAAAACATCATACACAGATGAATTACATAACATCAAAGCAGCAGGTCACCATTCTAGTTGCACAGGACATACCTGTCTTTTAGAGAGTGTGGAGACTAAGAGAGGATAGAGACAGAGGCAGCCAAAGGTGGCGTTCTCAGGTGGCTCTGGCTGTGATGGATGTCCTGTGCCCTATCCTCACTCGTGTAGAAAATTAGACTGAGATTGCTCCAGATTCCAGCCCATCTGAGTTCCTTCTTGTCCCCGTGCCTCGTATCCCTGCATTTTTCTCCGGGGATATCCCTCCCAGCCAGCATGTGGGGCTCATTAGTCAAAATTTCATTAAGAAAAAAGCAAAATCATTTCTCCCCCACCCTTCTCCCTCTCTCCTCCCCTGCTAGTTTCCTACTGTTCCTCCCTCATCCCTCCAATGGGGTGGGATGGGGGTGGAACCTTTACTCTAAGGATTTTTCACTTAGTAACTTGAGGGAAAACTCATTTCTCTGGATGCTTCAGGTTATTTTTCCAGAAGTTCAAAAGCAGCAGCAACAATTATTTCTGAGGTTGTCTTCATTGAATTGGCTGTGGCTCCAACTCCACTAAGTTGGTCTGACCGGCTCTCCACCTGGCCATGGGTCTCCCCCCCCCCCCCACATGCAGGCTCCTTGGTGCCAAGCAGGATTTATTTTGGGACTCTGCCTCTTCACTTATTCCATGTGCTACCATCTTAGCAGCTCTTCCAGCTTTCAATTCTCTTCCCCAAGAGGAGGCGCAACCATGCATTTGCGTCCTTTGTGAAGTCCTCACTGTGTTCAAACAAGGAGCCTCAAAACCATTTTCATCAGTAACCACCGGGAAGAAGTCAGATAAAATATTTGTACCATCATCTAAGTTCTAAGGCGTCATTCATAAAATGACTTTCAATGCACTCACATTTTTCACCATCTTTTCTAATATATCACACTTCATAAAAAGCTAAGGCTCACTGCAAATTTGGAGCGTATGCAAATGTACAAGTCTTTATTGGCTATCATCTTATTTCAGTTTGAAAGCCTGAAATACCCACCCAACCCAGATTTAACATACAAGTATATTTATCAAAGATGCCACAAAATACCCATGCCAACCAAAAGATAAAAGAAAACCCTCTAGCAATGAATGTGACGCCAATACCTCATTCTATATATTTACTCCATGTACCAAATACATATCCAATCAATTGTAAATAAGTCTGATTTGGTATTTTTACTTCAAGAGATATTTTCTTTTTCTATTTATTTGTTTATTTATTTATTTATTTATTTATTTACTTACTTATTTATTTACTTGTCTCTTTGAGACAGGGTCTCAGTATGCAGTTCAGGCCGGCCTTGAGCTCACCTTTGTAGCCCAGGCTGGTCTCGAACTCGCAGTGACTTTCCTGCCTCAGCCTCCCAAGTGCTAGGATTACAGGCGTGTGCCACCATACCCGGCTCTCAGGAGATATTTTCTTTTTAAACAAATCCAGAATCCTATAACATGGAAGTAGAAAACCTGAGATACAGGATCGTTAACCTCACCCTCTAATAACAAGTGATGTGTTTGGTAACTTGCACCCAAGAAAACAAAAGGACGGTTAGAGCTACCTCGTCCATCCCACTCCTTCCATCCCCCAAGCCTGAATTTTATTTTACTTCTCATCCCAAACACTGAAGCTTTATTGTTTATGAGTTCAAGTCAGCACAGAGAATATGGTTCCATCCAGGAGGGCTGCAGCGTCAGGGGCACCTCTGGGGCAAAAGGACTCCAATCAGTTATAGTTTCATTGATTAGATTAAACCTAACAACTAGAATTCCATGAGCAAGTGTGTTTATGCGGCAAGGGACTATGGAAGGACAACTCTGCCCCGGCTGGACAGGTAAAACTGCTGCTAGAAAGATCAAATGTGTCTCCCACGAACTTTATTTTTAATGTGAAAACCTGTCTGCAGGAAGACACTTGCTGCAACATGATCTTAACTTATTTCAGGAAGAAAAACGCACGCCTGGAATGGAAACCAAGGGCTCTCTTTCCCCTGGCAGGGCGCTGGACTCCGTGGAAGGTGAGTCCTTTGAGCTGCGTGGGAGGCCGGCCTTGGGGCGGCTTGCCAAGTATCTTTCTCCAGCTCCTGGTGAGCTCTCTTCTGTTTTCACCCAGCCGGCACCTCCCGTGGCTCTCACTCCTGCCTCGCCAGCCTCCTCCCCAACATGGCTTTGTTCTTTCTGCTGCTTCTGTGGCATTCCTCAGTTCCTGCCACCAAGCAGGCCCTCCTGCTGTTAAGCCAGAGTCTTTTTGCAGACTTATTACTGCCTCCTCTACACCTCTTTCTGTTCTTTTCATTTTATCGATCACCTCTGTGAGGTTTCTTCTCCCAGATATCTGACAGAGGCATGGAAGCCAACCTTCCCAGCTCTTGCATCTTTCTCTTTCCCCCATGATAACCATAAGGTTCTTTTCATTTCAAGACTTTACTGTTAATAACCTCAGGAAAAATAACCCCAAAACTAGCGGCAACAATAAATACAAGGAAGTTACAAACCTAAGAAATCCTTCAAAATTTCTACAGCATTGTTCCCTAGGCTCCACTTATTGCTCCCCTTTAAGACGGTAACTGAAACTACACTTGATTTCTGTTCCTTGCTTTTATTTTAAAAGTTGGCACACACCGAACCCTGCTCCACCGTCCACCACACACACTGACAGTCCTTTTGTTGAGGCATGGTCACCTTCATCCCCAATGAGTTACCACACCAAGTGGCTTTGATTTCTCCTGACCTCCATCTTGTATAAAATGGGCCCTTCGGCCGTATTTCAAAATCATTTCATTTCTACCTACATTTTCATTTTCATCCTAATTAAATAGAGTTATTAAGCTTATTTATACCAAGAGGCCAATACCTATTATGAGACTCCCTATCTAGGGATATGTACATTTATAAAATTCTAGAGAAGAAGAAAAATAGAAGAGATGAAGGCATGACCCTCGAGTGGAAAAGCATCAGACAACAGAGGCACAAGTGAGGAGTGAAATTGTAATCAATTAATATGCTCGCATTGCGCCGATACTTGGGATGCAAAGTCCTAGCACAGCTATCTCTGCTCACTCTTTAAATATTAATGTAGATTGTCCTTAAGAGTTGTTCTGGCACCAAGATTAGATGGATCTAAGTTTTAAAAAGGAATCTAAGTCCCAATAGATGTGAATTGCGGTTAAACAGACTTGAGAGGATCCAAATAAAAGAGCTACCATCTGGTGATCCGTCTGGCAGCCAATTAGTGTCCGGGGCACACCCAGTTTGCTCAGCACTGCTCTAGGCACTCAGCTGCATGAGGCAGTATTTTTGCCCTTTGTGAACCGATGATTTATGAGTCACAATATAAAACCAATCCTTGACTGTACGTGAGCATGTTGAAATAAAAAGCAGTGGTGCTGAGAATCAGAAGCAGCAGCTCGTCTGCTCATCAATAGCTGAAAATTATGTGTGCCCTGCTCCCTACCCTGGCTGTGGGAGGCCAAAGGCAAGCGTAAAAGGCAGCACCAGGCGACACAAGCAGAAAAAGATGCACTGGGCAATCATTTGCTTCATAGGAACTGTCTTGGCAAAGGAGTACAGGGAATCTTTTGTATGTTTAATTATGTGTGTTGGTTGAAAGATATAATAGCTTAGTCTCTATCAGCTGCACTGAGACTTAAAAATTCAGCTGGTGGTGTCACTTGTTTAGAGAAAGCCCGAGGGCGAGACTGACAATGATGATTAGAACCACAACAAAGCCGGGCATGGTGGCTCACGCCTGTAATCCCAGCACTTGGGAGGCTGAGGCAGGAGGATTGGTGCGAGTTCAAGACCAGCCTGGGCTACAAAAGTGAGCGTAGGACCAGCCTCAACTGCATAGCGAGACCCTGTCTCAAAAAAAAAGACAAAAAAAAAAAGAACCACAACAAAGTGACACACGGAAGTGGAGGTTTCTGATTTGAGCTCCAATAACTTCACTATTTTTTTTTCACTTGGTATTTTATGGTTCATAGTTTGTTAAAGGAATTGGCTAAACAGCAACTAACTCTTTGCTTCCTCAGGCACTTTGAGACAGAAAGAGTTGACTTCACTTCACCTAAAGAATTCCCTTGACTGGAAAGTAATATTATTAGGCTGGAGATGCAGCTCAGTGGTAAAGCGCTTATCTAGAATGCACAAGGTTCTGAGTTCAACTCCCAGCACCACAAAAAATGTTATTATTCATCGCTGGGGGCCTTGGGGCTCAAAAAGGACTTGCTGTGTCCACTCCGTCTCTGTGTAGGAATCACTTGAATAAAGCACAGAAGAGGAGAGGTGAGGTCTGGACTCAGTCTTCTTCCCACAGAGCCCTGGCCCCTGACCCTCGCCCTTCAGAGCCTTGCTCCATCTGTTTCTGTTGGTAGGGGCTGCTCCTCCTTCCCCAGGTGCCACGCAGGTCTGCCATCCAGCGTGTGGCTCTGCAGCCTGACCTACTTACTAAGCGTTTGCGACTCCATTGATCTCTGAGCTGACGTGGGCAAAGAGGAGTTGGTAAAATGCTAGACCCATGCATTGGAAACCTGGTTCATCTGTCCTTCATCCTGAGTTCTCAGATCAGACTCACTCCTCTGGCTTTTCCCATGGCAGGGTCCATTTTCTGACTTCCTGGGACCCTTTCCCAAGGGAAGGAAGGGGGACTTTACCATCACCTCCCTCTCTGTGTTCTCCCTTCTCAGGTCCTCCCATGTGACTTTGGTGACTTCGTGAAAACAGAACCCTGTAACTTGCCACAGCATCACAGAATTCCTGAGGTAACTATGCAGATTAGGCCCCTCTATGATCCTGGGCAACTTTAATTTAAGGCAACATGCTAATTAAGTACTAAAATGAGTGGCTTAGGCAGCAAGTACAAAGGGAGTTCAGAATAGGAAGAAAGGTCGTATCCTTCTCTGTTCAATGTATAAAGGCCAAAGAATTTTACTCTCTGTCGCTGAATTTTCTCCTCACTCTCCTTTCAGGCACAACACCATCAGCACCCCACGGTGCACACCACATTCCTTCTTTGCAATGAAATGTGAATGGGAACTCTAGGAGGTCTTCCACAATGAGGGTATTTTCAATCCAGTCCCCTACAGTGGACCACTAACATGGAATTGTGTGGCAAGCATGCCAAGAGCCCCTACTATGTATTGGCATGATGCCCTGCTCAGGGAGTACACAAACGGGTAAGATGCACTCACTGTCTGCATGAAGCCTAGAGCAGGAGGAACAGGTGGAGAGGTGTCAGCAAATCCCTGAGGCTCAGGGTGAGAAGTGCTCAATAGCATGATGATGGGCTGCTGGGGCAGCAGAGGAGGTGTGAGTGGGGCGCCCTGGCGAGAGGCAGCAGCACCCTGCCTACTTCAGGTGCGGTAAGTGACATTCTCCCACAGCATTTAAACTTCTGAACCCATAAGCCCCTCTGGAAACTCAAAACTGAGGATCAAAGTACAAAGAGGTTGAACACACACACACACACACATGCACACACAAATTTGATGTACAAGTCAGGATAAGAGAGCGTCAGACTTTTTCAAAGAAAAGCTCAAGTGAGATTAGTGGGTACTGATAAAACATAAACCACATTTCAAATGCTCTGTGCCCAATAAAAGGCACGTTCTGGTAGGCTGCTGTACTGAAAGAACATGTCACAGATGCTAATTGGACACACCCTTGATGAGATTTGTATTCCCCCATTTGTCATATGAGGTAAAACTTCACATCATGATAATTGCAAGATTTTGTAGGGTATAACAGCAACAAGGAAGTGGATGTGATGACTAAAACTGGAGAGAGTTTCGCAAAATTATTTGGGGCCATCTCCAACACAAAAATTTTCTCAGTTCTAAACTGACACTATTCTCTGCCTCTGGAAAAACAATCCCAAAGACCAGGACCTTTTGTAGATGACTGGGATAAATTATCTATAAGGTCAACTAGGAATAAAAATAAAAAATTTCCAAAGTGCGTTGGCACTGGAATTGTCTTAGCTAATTTGAAAAAGTTATATACAGACACACACACACACACACACACACACACACACACATATACACATACACATGATTCCTGTCATGTATTAATGATCTGATCAAGTCTTATATTTGTACATTTACATCGCCTTTCATGAGGCCCAATGGTTTTGCCTAAGTGCCTCTGGATTCCCTGTCAAACACCCAGTTAACTGCTGAAACTAAGATTTCCAACTGCTCAAACATTTACTTGGGTGCCTTGTGCCTAGAAAAGCCTAAAATTTGGCTGGAACTTTCTGTGACCATACAATGAGTCCAGAGTCCTCCAATGAGTGCTGCTATCCACAAAGAATAGGGATATATTATGCATCATCACATGTGCAGCTGTGAAAATGTATGGATTTGAAACCTCACCTAAAGAATTCACTAGCAACTTGGGGGCTGGCAAGATCACACAACGGACTAAGCACTTGCTTAGGCAAGTGCAGGGACCAGGGTTTGATTCCTGGCACCACGTGCTACATCGGCCCCACCCCTTTGTGCACTGAGCCAGCTGCGGAGTCCAGGTGTGATGGTACATGCTTGTAATCATAGTGCTGAGGAGGCTGAAAACAGAAGGATCATCACGAGTCCAAGCTGTGAAGTGAGACCTTGTACCAAGTACATTAAGAAGAAAAATGAATTTGCTAGCAACTCAAGATAATGAGGTGAGCCCGGTAGGTAGAATCAGTGTGAGACTGATCATCAGGAATTAGATTCATCATCGGAGAAAGAGTTGAAGTGACTAGTAAAGTAACTACCACTCATGACAAAGACATAAAGGGAGACCATCAGAAATGGGCAGTTGTCTAGGGAGAACTCAGAAAAATGGCCATTTGGGAAAGCTAACACTGAAGTATCTGCAACAGAAAAGATATGCAAGCCCAAAGAGAATCATTTGGATTTAAAGCTACTATTCCTTCAGTATATCTGTATGCAACCAAAGCATCGGTATCTCCATCTCAAGGTACATTTCTTGGGACAGCAACACAAAAGAATATACTTTGGGAAGTACAGATCTATGCTCATTCCTTAACTGCCCTGCACTGCCCAACAACATTAATCCCAACATCTGATGGTACTGCCCTTATTAAAGTTACTACCTAGATCGGCAGTCCCCTTCCTTGACTTATCTGAAGCATCTGACTCTTATGATCACTTCCTCCTTCTTGAATGCATCCCTTCATTTCTATAGCAGCCCTCTGGTTCCAGCTGCCTTAAATTTTTTTTTTTTTTTCAGCATCCTCACAGACCTTTCACATTTTCCTTTTTAAAAAATACTATGGGCAGCAACATTACATCCTCGGACCCTCTTCCCTTGTGATTTGTTTTAATCACTGTTTTCCTTCTTATTGCTTACCAGTCCTGTAAGCAAAAATAAATGCAAATACAAAATAGCTTTTGCCAGCTCTGCTGAATGGCTTACATTTTTAAAATATAAGTGAGGTTTTTTAAAAAAAATATATATATAGTGATTAGAATGAAATGAAAAGAGAGTCAGGGCATCCTGATCCTACTATCCATCTTAGCTTCAGGTTTCAGATGCTTGTCTGGTGACACTTGAGTGATAGGTGGGATGGTAATGGCTCTTCCTGACCCATCTTGTGACATCTTTGCTGACTGAGTCAAACAATCCAATGTAATGAGAAAATCAACTAAATAAGCAGCACCCACATCCCATGGCTTATAATGGGCTCCCAATCTTCTCAGGAGGGCTCTAAGTACAATCGTGTACAATGCTCCCTAGATGTCCTCAGAAGTGGAGTCTGAAGAGTGACTTTTGTGGTACCTATCAAAGAATTAATGCAATAATGGCGAGATAACAATTTGAGGTATTAACGGTGGTTTCCTCACAGTGTCAGCAACCTTTTTTTTTTACCCTTGCAACTGTATTTAGCAGAAATGCCTGATTACCTTAAGGGAAGAATTTTACAACAGAAATAAGAAAGTACAGTATTTCTTTTGAGTCTCAAAGTAATGTCTTGAAATGATTACCAGAGATAATGGGGAAATGAAACATCTGCTTCAAAATCTTGGCCTCTGAGCATCAAGAGCACAAGTTATGATAGACTCTGAGGAGAGATCGAGGGTAGGGAGCAGAGTCTGGCCTTCAGACTCTTCATTGCATATGAACTTGGGATGAGCAAAAGGGTCAGATCACCCTAGCCAGGGGCCTTGGTGAAGACTGTGGTGGCTTGGAGAAGGGAATGTCACTGAAAGGGAGAAGAAGAGAGTTTAGTCACAAAAGTTCTCTGAGAAGAAGCTCTGTTCTCTGACCTATGATAAGTTTTCAAGAAAAGAATTTAGAAAGTCCAGAAAAGTGGCAGAATTTCATCAAAAAGGACCTGTGTTATGCGGGCCAGATAGGGCCCACAGATTTTTCTAAGACAGCATTATCCATATGAACTAGCAGCAGCAGGGAGAAATACAAAGGAAGAGCCTGATGGAGCTAGCTCTTCAGAGTTTATGCATCCCTGGAGGACCTTAGGGACAATATGGAATTTTCCCACTGGTGCAAGAAACAGAAGTAAGAGAGACCTGTGGATCTAATGTGGCCTCTGAGTCTGAGGAATTAGAATGATTTGAAAAGAATTATTTCTAGATTATGGGGAAAAGCATCCTTTATAGCAGATGTCAGAGAAAATCAAGCAAGTGTCAAGTACCAGACCCCATGCCAACTACAAGATGCTGCATAGCTTCATGTGTAGCAGAGAAATTCCCAAGGACAGAGAAGAATTCCTAGAAGAATTCCCAGGACAGAATAGAAGGAAACCTCTCATGTGCCTGGGTAATCCTGTATTGTCCATTATTAAATATTCTTATCTCTAGAAATATTTAACCAATTTATGAAAAGTAGACTAATTTACAAAAAAAGAGTTAATTTTTTTTTTTTTTTTTTTTTTTTTTGTCTTTTTGAGACAGGGTCTCGCTGTACAGTTCAGGCTGGCCTTGAGCTCAGTTTTGTAGCTCAGGCTGGTCTTGAACTCTCACCAATCCTCCTGCCTCAGCTTCCCAAGTGCTGGGATTACACAAGTGGGCCACCACGCCAGGCTAAGAGTTAAATTTTTGAGATGAGCTTTGAGATGAGGTTTATCTACATTGCCTCAGCTCTCCTCAAATTCCTAGGGTAAATTGAGTCTCTTGCCTCAGCTTTGTAAGTAGCTAGGGCTACATATGTGTATCACATCTGGATTGATTTCTATTTTTACACCGCTGAATTTGTGAACTTAGAACTTGTAGCTTTTATATGTTGTTTTGCTTAAGTGTGATTTTAAGTTCCACAGAATGACCCTGAAGGTTCTGGCTAATTTCATACGATGTCCTGGCCCCTGCGTAAGTCCAGACACCAGGTGGCTTAACTCTCCAGGCTTTAGAAGCCTATTGGCTGAACTTTTCCTGTTTTCTTTCCTTCTTCTTCTTCTTCTTCTTCCTCTTCTTCTTCTTCTTCTTCTTCTTCTTCTTCTTCTTCTTCTTCTTCTTCTTCTTCTTCTTCTTCTTCTTCTTCTTCTTCTTCTT
>PVJA010026062.1:0-30074 GCA_004027025.1 Myocastor coypus
GTTATAGTTGTTCTATTTCTTTTCTCTAGCAGTTTTTAACATTCCGTTCTTTCACTGTATTTCTGTGATCTTGAATTTTATGTGTATGGGTGAAGATTCATTTTAATTATAGCTAATTGGAGTTTTATATGCCTCACTTAACTCTATGTCAGATTCTCTTCCCATGCATTGGAAATTTTCTGCTACTATTTCTCCAAGTATTCTTTTTGTGTCATTTGTGCTGCTTTCTGCTATTTCATTGATACCTATGAGTCTCATATTGTTTTTCCTTGAATCATCTTACACCTGCTGTATTGTTATATCCTAGTCCCTTGTTATTTTTACAAGATCTTTCCTTTTGCATTCACTAGTTCAAATGAGTGCTATCTTCAATGTTTCAAATTCTAACTTCATTTTTTCTCTTTTCTATTCTTTATTAAATATCAACTTGTAGAGCAAAATCTAATCACAATATTGCCTCCATCTGTTGTTTCTCTGTGAATAACTTTTTTTAAAAATTTACTTTTATTAGGGGCTGGGGAGGTAGTTCCAAGGCACAAGTGTCTGCTGGGCAAGTGCAAGGTCATGAGTTCGAACCCTGGTCCCACAAAAACAAACAAACAAAAATTTACTTTTATTATTATTTTTACAATAGTTAATATGTTGGATAATGTTGTCTTCATTGTAGTTGCTCAGAGTACAAGCTTCAGACATGATATCTTCTCTAAAGTTCATTAGTACAGATCTTTCTTTTCATTGCACAAAGAGAAAGCAGCTGTTTATTTAGTGCAATAGTCCATAACAGTAGTGGATTATCAGCTCATCTGGCATTATCGGGGGCTGTTGACTTGGCCCTTTGACAACTCAGCATATTAATATGGCTTTCTTTTTTATGAGCAGAATAGATTTATTAAGAGAAAGAAAGCTTCTGTCTGTGAAAAGGGACAGAAGGGGACCCAAGTGGGTTGCCCAGGATGGCTTTCTTTTTTTTTTTTACCTCATGGTTAGACTTTTCTACTGGATGGTTAAGACCTACTCATCTTCCACCCCACCCACCCCAGCACCAACACCCCACGTCAGAGTGACTTCTATCTTCATTTTCATTCAAGCAGTTTTGCTAGGTTTCAATAGAATTCTTAATTTCCTGGATATCTGTTTGAACCTGTTTCATGCATTCTAATTCTTTCCTATCCATTCTATGCTTCCATCATTTTCCTATTCACCTCTAATTTTTTTTAAATGTGTGTTTTCTTTAGATTTGCTGGGAACTCTTTCATGATTGTTGTCGTTTCTTTTTTGACCCTAGAGATTATTTTTCATCTGATATGTTCTATGGCCTGATGGGGTTGTTTCTTTATTTAGATTGCTATCATTTCAGGCATTTCACATGCGTTACTTTCAAGTTCTTCTATCACCTTATGTCCTATACTTGTTTTGTGTTTGCCAGAGGTCTAAGATTTCTTTTTGCTCTTTAATTTTGATATTTTAAGCTGTCAATGTTCACCTGGATTCAGCAGTAAGAGCAGGGGGCCAGGGCACAAGTGAGCAAAGCCCTGCGACAATAGGAGGTCAGGGTAGGTTTTACCAAGGCTCCTGCTACTGCCACAAGAGGAGGTCATGGTTCAGTCAAGCTCTAGTGATGATGCAGGGAGACAGCGGGGCAGGGCTCACCCTGGCTTTTGCCATGTCCATTTCTTAAACAGCCTGTCCTTGGGTGCATTCTGGAGGTTTTGCTGAAAGACAACCTAAAAAACATTGTTATTTAAGGAATTTACATCCAGAGATATCCAGGGATTAACCAATAGAAATAATAAGAAAATAGATAAATCATAAAAGGGCAGAAATAAATATGAGGCTATAGCTCAGTGTTAGAGCACTTGCGCAGCATGCACAAAGCCTGCGTCTCATCCCCAGAACCACCAAAACCAAACAAGAAGTCCTCCTAGATTTCTAGGAGACAATCTGCTGGCCTTGCCAGGCAGGGACATGACTTGTATGATAGACCAGCAAGTTTCCTAGATGCACAGGCATAGCCAGTGATGCTGTGAGAATAAAGTCAGAGAGACAGATGGCAAGAGGAGCCTATGAGTGACAGAGGATTCTGCTGAAAAAAAATGACACTGTGTTGGTAAGCTGGGCTTGTCATATAAGGCAGGCATCTTGTCACTTTCTTGTCACTGAGACAAAATACCAACACCCATAACTTATTGGAGGAAAGATTTATGTTGTTTCAGGTTTATAATTTGCGGTCAGCCAGCACCAAGACCCAAAGCCATGTGAGGGAAGATCCTAGGCAGAGCAAAGTTGCTCACCTCATGGCATCCAGGAAGCAGCAGGTGAAGGGAGGCATAGGAGCTGAGATGCGTCCTCCAGCTCACACTTCCAAGGGATGGCCTCCTCCCACCAGACCCTCAGCTAAGAGCATGTTCTGGTGGGGACACATTAGCGGGTAATTCCACAATGGCGCAACAACCCTAGAACCTGATTACACCCTGAAGGCCCCACTTCTGAACACATAAGACTGGGAGACATCCTAGCTATAACTGAATGAAACAGAGAGACCGCTGGTACCGCCACCTATTCTTGGTGACCTGGAGCATCGTTATGATTTGCGCTGCCCACTATGCCTGGGTCATAACAGGAATATGCTTCAAAGTCTGAGGAGGAGGACACGTGATTGCTGCAGAATGACTTTCGGGCTTTACATTAGCCTGCTGATGACCCAGGAAAGACAGAAGATGATGCTGTCAATATTTTCAAAGTTCTCATGAGGAACAGATACTTTGTACCCAGAAGTGAAATGACAAAAGGTCACCTGGACAAAGGGGCCTAATTGCATGGAAAGATGTGTCTTGGTCTATGCTACAAGCTATGCAGATTTTTCTGACACATTCAAAGCCATTCAGCAGGCACAAAAAATAAATTCTAAGGTTAAGGGCAATGACATAACCTTTAAAACGCAAGCAGTATCAGATAAGATAATGAGTTCAAAGCTCCTGCTGTAAAGGACATGTTGGAGTGCAATATTCTATTTTTCTGAGAAAATATGGAACAACTAAATGATAGACATTGCATTTGGAGAATGTCAGACCCCCCCACACATGACCTGTCCACTCACCCAAGCCCCCATGAGAAGGAAGGCCACAGTGATTCTACTGCTTGATTTTACCCTAGGAAAAGTCGGAATTGACAGTAGTTCTTTAGTTTCTTTGATGTTTCTTGTTTGGCTCAGGTTAAAAGCTACTTGGTGTCAGAGTCCTCTGCTATATGAAATAATGACAGGCTGTGCTCCAAAGATATGAGGAAATGAAACTAGAGACAACTCTGTAGTCAAACAAATTAGGTAACAATTTCAGGATTGTATATTCACTTCTCTGGCCCTGAGTATCCAAAATTCTGACCTGGTTAAAATACTGGTAAAATATTTAATATATGAAGCCTCCTTCTAGAGTGTAGTGGTGGCCAGCCTCTGTGATTATTTGGTCACTGGGCTAAGAACAGGACCCTAGGTAATAAATACAATCACTCTCAATGCAGCTGGAGCTGGGGAGACATCTTAACTATAACTGCATGAGACAGAGAGACAGCTGGCCCTGCCACCTGTTCTTGATGACCTAGAGCATCATTATGACTTGTATTGCCCACTATGTCTGGATCATAAAACAATGTGCTTCAAAGTCTGACATGTTGTGCTCCAAAGATAGCAGGAAAGAAAACTAGAAACAACTCCACCAATGCACTACTGTCTTAGCTACTCTTCTCTCATTGCTGGGACAAATACCAACACTCAAAATGAAGGAAGGAAAGGTTTATTTAGCTCACAGTTACTGAAGGTTTCAGTCCATATCCAGCTAGTCCAAGGCTGACTGGAACAGGGCAGAGAGCATCCAGTTCATCGTGGTGGAACAGCAACCGTAGCAACAGAGGCAACCGAACAACCAAGGGAGCAGAGAGCAACATCCTAGTCTGTTTCTCTCTCTTTATATTACATCAGGCTCTCTGTCTCAGCCTATCTGCCTCAGGCCACACCTCTAATTCCCAGCAGTACTCAGACCCATAATCTCATCAGTACTAAAACACATAATCCTAGTGAATCAGGAGTCAGTCAAGTCTCAAACTCCAGAAGTCTCTGCCCCATGATTGCATGAGGCTTTGGGGGGACAACTAGACATAAACCATAACACTAAGTCATTCGCCTGGACAGCTCCCGTGCTTCAGTTTTCACAGATGTCACCTCCTCAAAGCAGTCCTTCACCCCACTGAAGACCTGACTAGCTTCTCTTATGCTCAACACCACGTGTAGCTTCCATCAGTTGAGTTTGTACCTGAGTCTGACTAATTTCTTTCATGTTGGAAAGCTGTGTTGAAGCACCAAGTTATATAAGACAAATCTTAATGGACATGAAAAATCTCATATCCAATACCACAATCTTAACAGGACATCTTAACACCCCCTTATCCCAAAAAGATAGGTCAAGCAGACAAAAAATTAGCAAAGAAGTAGCAGACCTGAACTGGAACCTGGAACAACTGGACTTAGTGGACATACACAGAGTGTTCCACCCAACCACTTCAGAATATGCATTTTTTTTCAGCTGCACATGGGACATTTTCTAAAATAGACCACAAATTAATCCACAGGTCATGCTTAAATGCAAGAAAACAGAAATTATCCCATGCATACTATCTGACCACAGTGCAACGAAATTGGAAATAAATGATAAAAGAAACCACAAGACCCCAGAAATACATGGAAATTAAACAACACCCTTCTCAGCAACCAGTGGGTTACAGATGCAACTAAACAAGAAATTAAACAATATCTACAGTTTAATGAAAATTCAAACACAACCTACCAGAATCTATGGGATGCAATGAAAACAGTTCTTAGAGGGAAATTTATAGCCCTGAACTCACATATTAAGACGACAGAACAGGAACAAATAAATACTCTAATGCAACATCTAAACTAACTAGAAATGAAACAGCACACGAAATCAAAAGCCCAAAGATGGGAGGAAATTATAAAGATTAGAGCAGAAATTAATTCAATTGAGACAAAGAAAACAATACAAAGAATTAATGAATCCAAAAGCTGGTTCTTTGAAAGATTAAATAAAATTGATAAGCCCCTAGCTAACCTCATCAAAAAGAGGAAAGAAAGGAAAACTGTGTCATTTTCACAGTTGTACCCTGACAAAATTGCTGCAAACAGGATGACTTTACACAAGAAAAATGTATCTTCTCAGAGCTCTACAGACCACAAATTTGAAATGAACAGATAGGCAGTCCAGGCTCCTTGCAAAGGTCTATTGGAAGATCTTTCCTTGCTCCCTTGAACTTCTGGTGGCTCCAAGAGTCCCCTGCCCTGGGCAGTAGGACAGCAGTCTCTGCCTGTCTTGGATCCTCTCAGTACTCTGCCTACCAGGATTTCTCCTCCTCCCTTCTCTGAGAAGAGCATCTGTCACTGGATTCCAGAGCCACTTTAATCCAGGATGAGCTTGTCTCGGGATCCTCATCTTAATTATATCTCCAAAGACCCAAACAGAGCCACATGAACAGGTCCAAATCTCATCTGGTGTAAGTGGATCACACTGCCTAGAGCGCCTGGGTCTGCCTGAGAAAGAACGTGAGTCTGCAGAGGGCAGTTCTGAAGGGAACGCAAGGAAAGGACGAAAGTGACAACGTGGGGAGGAGAGGTAGGTGACCAGAGACAGAAGGCACAAGAGCAGGCAAGGAAACCAAAGCAGGCTGCAAAACCTTTGGCCAGCGACAAGGAGAGTGGTCAGAAGGAGCAGCCGGGCTGTGGAGCGCAGCAGGCTGACGGTGACAGGGGAAGGCTCCCCAGCTTGTGCTCCAGGCCCCTGTAAAACTACAGCTCTGCTGTCTCTCCTGCTGAATGTGCAGCTCTCTGCACAGTGAGTTCTCCTGCGTTGGCTCCTAGAGGCACCTAGCCAGTGGGTCATAAGCTAGCTGGAAGGCAGTTCTAGGATGCTGATTTATGTTCCTCCTTGGCTCAGAGGCTCTGAGCCTCCCCAGGTGAAGGGGAGCAGACCCCCCCACCATGCTGGAGCTCTGCACAGGGAGACCGCTCTGTGAAGACTGCAGTCCCTAGGGCGCCATCGCCAAGCAGAGGACAGGTGGGAATGTCATGCGCCGCCTTCCAAAGCCAGGCCTAAATGCCACACTAAGCAAAGGATTTCAGCAGTTCCAGTCCCTCTCACAGTATCTATTGTACCTTTTGTTCTGGAGTGGGTATTGTTGTTTGTTTGTTTGTTTGTTTTGTACTTTAGGGAAGGGTCTATAGGGTGTTTAGGGTCTCACTACTAGATCGGACTTGTTGTAGTGATTCCCCTGTTACAGCCTCCCAAGAGCTGGGATTACAGGCGCAGGCCACCACACCCAGTCTCAATTGCGCTCCTAGCGCACTCCAGGGGCGGAGCCAGCACGACAGGCCCGGGGATCAAACCCCCAACCCCTGCACCTGCTTCTACACACTCTCTCCGCTGAGCAATTTGGCCGCCCTCTATCGTACCTTTTGGATCTCATTTACCCCTTCAGTGTCTCACACCAGGGAGACAATACAACGTTTACCCACACAGGTCTGATTTATTCCACTTATGAGTGTAGTCTCTAGTTGCACCCATTTACCTATAGAGGCCTCAAGTTTATGGTTCTTCATAGCTGGGCAATACCCCATTGTATAAAAATACCTTATTGTCCATCTCTCAGTTCGTGGACATTTGGAGTGTTGCCAAGATTTAGCTACGACAAATTGCACTGCTATAAACAGCAACGCACATACATCGTGGTATTGCTCTGAAATTCTGTATCATTTTTATCGTTTTCCTCTTTAAAATAAACAAGAATGTAATCATAAAGAAACATGAGACCAAGCCACCCTGAGAGACAGTCTGGAAAATACCTGGTCTGCACCAGAAATGTCAACAAAATGTCCATAGAAACACTGAGAGGCTTCCAAATTGAAAAGGAATGAAGAAATAGGGCAGGGAACTGTAATTCATGTTCCTAAATAAATCCTGGGCAGGAAATAAAGCATGGGACTTACTGTAATGCGGAGTATAATCAATGCTTGTGCAATCATTTGGGAGGGTTTTTTTTTTTCCTATGTTTTTATAAAAATGTCCCCAAAACCTGGACTCTAAGGAAGAATTTAAAGCAGAGAGACCTCCGAGGGAGGGAACTTGTGAGCTCTCCTTGCTCAAAGTGTGATAAAAACAAACGCACCTTGCTCGCTGCGCAGGTCGCGGGTATTTATCTGCCAGCTTTGCTGGTCCTTCCCCCACCACAACCCGTGAGGGAAGCAGAGCTCCTCTGCCGGCCTCCCTCCTCCTCCTAGCCCTTCCCTCAGCTCTTTCTTACCTGGTTTTATCCGGAGCTGGCAGCAGTGGATCGTCACACACGCTGACCTCCTGTGCAGGGCGCTGACGCCCCTGGACAGATGTGGCCTGTAGTCCTAGGCCTCTATCGGGAGCATTCTGCTCTCTGCATGGCCTCCCTGCTCCTGGGCCCTGCCTCCTCACCTACAGCACAGCACCAAGAAGGCTGGCAGTCCACTTATTACTGAGGCTTACTGCCAACTGGGAAGAAAAGGAGAATCGGAGTGCAACCTTTTCCTTAAAGTTTAAAAGGCCAAAGCTGATTAGGAAGGCCAGAGGAAGCTTCGGGGCTGCTGGGCTCTTGAGATGTCTCGGAGCAAATTGAGGCGGTCCCAGGATCCATCCCGCCCCCAAGGGGTGGGCCACAGCCATGTTTTAAAATGGCATCGGGGCTTCCAGGCACAGAAAAGATGTCCATGGTCCCAAGGTAAGATGAAACTGATGGCTTCCTTCTCGATGTGGGGGCAGACCGGAAACCCCTGGCATCGGGTACTAGGGGTTCTGCACGAGAAAGTGCAGCTCGCCATGGTTCACGAACCCAGGCTGGGGTGTCATCTCCTCATTTCCCCTCTACCTGTGCACTGTCCGACAAACATTCCTGAGAGGGCGCAGGGAAGCTGGTCCATGCTGTCCCAGAAGAGAGAAAAAGATGCCAAAACCGGCCTTACCCCAAGGGGGCGCTCATGAGAGGCCCACAGACCCACACAGAGGCTCACAGGGTCAACCCCGTGAGGCTGCAGCGCGTGGCTCATCTTCCCCTAGGCCCTCAGAGCTCCCCGGGCCAGACTCCCTCTGCCTTCTTCAGTGGCTGCTTCCTTCGCCTACTGCCTGGGACAAAGCAGAACAGCGCTGAGGTGCTGAATGGATAAATGGATAAAATCCTGGGCAGCACAGATGCACGCAAAAACACTAAAGGGACTCACGGAAGAAGTGGTCAGGAAACACAAGTCGGAAAGGTCTACTCAAGCTGGACTCTGAAGAACAGAAAAGTTTTCAAGATCCAGGGACAACATAAAGAATGATCTGATCAATGAAATGAGAGCATCAAAAAATATGTAAATAAATAAAGCATGCCTCCGAGGCCCCAGTAGGGAAGCTAGCAGAGAAGCTGGCATCCTGGCTAATTATTATGGTTAAAAGTTTAGATTTTACCCCGCAGGAATGGAGAGCTGGTGTGGATTTTCAAGCAGGGAGGTGACTGGACGCTACCGTGCTGCTTAGGAAGGTGATGCTTAGAGGTCTGGTGAAGGCGGGAACGCAGGTAGGGACTAAGACATTGCAAGGAGAAGCAGGACTGAGAGGGCCCTCTTGAGAAAAGAGGGCAGCACGGAGCTGGGAGCCCGCTGGAGCCCTGGCGTGAACAGCCAAGCCCGCAACGACTTAGCAAGCTGGCAATGATGGAGGGAAAGGAAGGGGGTGCAGGAGAGAAGGAGAGGCGGGGGACCTCGCTTAGTGACAGTGGCTGACCTGGAAACTGCCAGTGAGGCCCAGAACTGCTTCCGAGGAAAGGTCTGACCTACTTGAGAACAGCTGCAGGCAAGCACCTGGAAAAGAGCGGGATCTTCATGTCCAGAACTCAGAGGAAAAGTTGAGGTTGCAAATGCAGATTTGTGAATCAAGCTCAACCTAGGTAGCAAAAGGACAGGGAGCATATAGAAAATGATACAATCATAAAATCAGCATGAAAGGAATAATGCAAAACTGAAGTGAGTCATAGCGATGCTAAATGATGCCGTCACTTGCTGAAGGATTAGTGTGCACCGGTGACCAGCCGCTGGGGGTTCTCTTTATCACGCCATGTTCTGACTGCCGCACACAAATGCCAGGATGAGAGAGAGAGAGAGACAGCACAGTAGTCACAGGGCTTGTCCTGCAGTCCTGGAGTCCTGGGTGTACCCCAGGGTCTCCACAGAGGCCCACTATAGACCAGGCATGGTCCCAGGTCCCAGAGAGGCAAATCTATACATCTGTGCTCTCACGGAGGTGGAGATCCAAAGGTCTTGTGGGACATACGTGTTGAGTTACAAGTCAAAGAGAAGTTGCACAAAAACTCAGCCAGATGCTACGGGGCGGGCCTTCTGTAAGGAAGCAGCCAACCAGGTGCTGCAGGGGGCAGGCCTTCTGTAAGGAAGCAGGCAACCAGGTGCTGCAGGGGGCGGGGCTTCTTTAAGGGCACAGCGAGTGGTACAGGTGGAACCCATCCCAGATGCCCATGTTTGGACTCAGTCTTAGAATTTGGCAGAGGGGCTTATTTATGTCAGTTCTTTATACACTGAAGGTGCCAAGACCTTTATCTGTAAGGAAAGGGGAAAGGAAAAATGGGAGAGGAGACATGTGTGCGCACACAAGCCAGTCACACAGCTAGTGTCTCTTACAGCACTGACTCGTGCTGATACTGTGTAAATGACGAATCACACCTGTATCTTGTGCCCCGAATAATACTATGTGGACAGCAACATATGATGTACTTGTTCTCATTTTTATTTTTATTTTTATTTTTATTAGTACAGGTCTGTAGGACATAACAACCATATTTACACTGGGAAGTTTGTACCTAACACCTCTCAATTATCTCCTGCACCACCTTCCATGATTTAAAAAAAAAAAAAAAAAGAAAGAAAAGAAAAGAAAGACTCTTGAGTGTGGACTCTGACCCCCTTCCCCATTTCTAATATTATTGTCTTCTGCCTTTTATCTTCACCGCAGTGGTTTCCTAAATTTCCAAGTTCTGTCGCCCATCTACCTCAGTGGACTAGTTCTGCCTTTAATTTGATAATGACCAATATTTTGTACCATACTGGGTTTTTTCTCCACAGTCATCCGCTCATGATGCACCTTCTCTCAGGATAGGACTAGTCAAGCCAACCACTGCATTCGCCATTGTAACTGTCCAAGTAGCCTTTTATGAAACTCTGTTTCATTGTTAATTTTTACCCTTTTCATCTTTAAAATTAAAAACTAAATAAATGAAACACTCTGGTGAAGAAGCCTTTATTGCATCCAATGGAAGGATTGCGAGGGCTTCAAAAACTGAGAACTTTAAAATGGAAAACAGACTTAAATATGCAAAAGTCAGTTGCCCCCGAACTGCAGTTCCCTAAGCTGCCTGAGCGCGCTAGGACAAAGCATCAGGACTTTCCTAGCAGGAAGTGCGTCATGATAATTTACTAAAAATGATTTTGTTTCGTTCTTCATTGTTTGCTCTCTGTGTCTGGTGCCCTAATGTATAGTTTTCTTCTTGTCTGATTTTTACTTACTTGGATTTCTGATTGCATTTGTGTTCACCTAGAAAATAAAACGAGTGAGAACTTTTTTTATATACTTAAAAAAAAAAAAAAGAGTGAGAGTTGGCCGGAAAAAGGGAGCTGAGAGGGTCCCTAACAGAAGGAGCCCTGCAGAAGGAGGCAGTGGGACCTAAGGACAGAGAGGCGGCGCAGCCAGGGGTGGCACACAGGCAGAGGCTGCAGGACAGGGTCCTCCACCTGCTAGTGGCCAGTTCTCCGGAGACACTCACCCCTGTGCTTTAGAAAAGTTCCCGAAATGTGTGAGAAGAGAACTAGTGTTAAAGTGGGCTAATTAAACAACCCAGGGATGCATAAAGAGGATGGTTTATGGTAATAAACGTGCTTAATGAATTTTAACAAATTAAGCCAATTTAAAATAGTTTAATGTCTTCATGGAAAGTGACTTGGTGAACTTTCTGCTGTCTGCCCAGCCTAACTACTCTTGCTGAGAATGCATCCGCATCCGCTGGGCTGAGAGAGCGCAGCGCCAAAGCCGCACCCACCTCCAGGAGCTGGCCTCGCAGCCTCCTGTCACCCTTTGGGCAAAGGAGGAAGGTGTCTTCTGACGGAGGGGACAGGTACCCATGGAGCTGCTGGAAGATGCTGAGGGGTCCTGGGGTGGGGGGCAGGCCCTCACCTTGGCTGGGCGTAGCTCCGTGCACATCGCTGCTCCTGCAAAAGCTCTTATATTTTAAAAAGTGTTCATCTTCTTCATTAATTTTGACATTTTTTTTTTTACATACAGTGAAAATGCAAGGAGAGATTCTGAAATTACATGTGAGGCGTTAATTACTAAAATCTGACGGAGTGGTTGTTTCTATGAATGAGTGCACCTGATTAATTTTCCCCCTAGGTCCTTGCAATTTCCCAGTTATAATCTATTTTCTTTCCTCCCAGGGGCAACAGAGGGACAACAAAAGAAGGGTCCAGTGATTTGAAATCCCAGAACTTCGCTCTGCCAAAAATTAGGTCAGAATATTTACTTGTTTATTTATAGAGGAGTGAAAAAATTAATTTTGTGGCCAATAACGTGACCATCACACACACACACACACACACACACACACACACACACACATACACAGCAGCTACAGAATGAAATTACCCTGCTGGTCTTAATGTCTGAGGTGACCCAGGGTCCACAGTGCAGGAGGAACTTGACATGGGTGGGACAGCCACCAGGTGTAGGACAAAGACCACAGCTGAGAAGCCTCCAGTTTTGCCGACTGGGATGGTCTCTGTGACACCCCCGCACACACACACAGCTCTGGGAGCACAAGAGCCCTGAACGAAGGTGCTGTGGTCCCCTGCTAGTGAATGAGAAGGATGATGGATCACCAGCGAGGCCCCACGTCCCCCTGGGGGTTGCACAGCCTACAGACAGGAGAGAGCCAACTGGGCCTGCGGCCTGCGATCTTCTTCCATTCTCCACTGAGAAGAGAATGTACTGAGTGGCTGTCACATCGAGGCTGGCGCAGCACAGGGCAAATGCAGAGACCAGCAAAAGCCCTAGTCCCAGCAGCCCCTGGACAAGCTAGGAGCTCAGGGCTGGGGCCAACCTGATGACATTATCAACCAGGGACAGAGCCCTAAGGCTGATCCTGCTCTCAGGTAGCCAGAAAAGCTACACTCGGGCACATGCGTGCTGAGAGCCAGGCTCTCCAGGCCCACCCAGGACTCCCTCTTTGCTGCCTGGGGTGGGCTTTTGGTCCCTGATACCTGAGGGCTTCTTCCCTGTTCCCAAACCTTACAAGCCTATTTAATTTAACCCAAGTCAATCTGCCAAGCAGCTTCAGGACCAACTATGTCCAGACACTGAGCAGGCCCGGGACCCTCGACACGCTGGGATGAGGATTTTCCTAAGCTGGGAGAAGACAGAACACTGACATTATTTTTTGAAACCACTTTAAGGAAAAATGTGCAGCTGTTCTGAGACTTCTCTAATGTTTACATTAAATACATTTGAATAATGCATTTTAAGTCCATCTTACGATTTCTTGACAAAAGCACAAGATGGGAAATGGAAAGGTTAGAAGCCTTCCTTCAAATGAAGAGGGTTGAAGCAATTAAACCCGTCAAAGTAATATTTACAGTTACATTTGGAAGAGCAGAACACGCCAAGAGAAGAGCAATGTTTTTTTCCACAAAGCAAATCATTGCAGGATGTCATAGCATGTTCAAGACATATTAAAGAGAGCAACAGACAATGTTTCTTCCAAACCATTTATAAACCGCATTTTTTCAAATTCCCATATATGTACAAATCCCTGTACCACTGCATATTTTATAATGAAAGTATTATATGAATATAAATTAGCATTTAAGAAATAAAAATCAAATCATGATGTCTGAAAAACCACATATTGGGGCTATCTTATCTTCATAATTATTGCACCCAAATATTCACTCCCTGTGGCAATAATGAGGACCAGCGCTTGGGAGCAGGCAGGGTCACATCAGAGAGCGACACACACAGCCTGGAATGCAATCTCAGAGGTCTTCCTGGGACCAGGACAGCTGTGACCAACCAGGCCCTGGTGAGCTTTCAGTGGCATTTGGAAAAGCAGGGTCTGGTTTATCATGAAGTCCCCAAGTCCGTAGCAGCGCTGGGGTTCGGGGTGCTTGGAACACAGTAGATGCGCAGTAAATAGCGAAGGCTGACCGTCACTGAGGCCTTCCCGGGCCCCAGGCACTGTCGCAGAAGCCCTGACTGTGTCCTACCAATGGCTCTGAAAAGCGGCCCCGAGAGGGTAAAGGAAGCTCCTGCAGACCCCTGGCTAGCTGTGCCACGGTAAACACTAAGCACAAGTATTAACTCTAAGGTGCAGAACAGTGCCAGTGCTCCCCACCACCGCCCTCAGGCATATGTCACACCCATCGTGGCCCCCGGGCTCACTCAGATGTGTGCCATGCAGCCTCCTGGGACATAGAGTGAAAACACCCTAGCCAAGTGCAAGAGCCCACGCAGAAGATACGGCCGAGCAGGCTTTCCGGGGAAACCCCGGGCCACTTCCGCTTCCGCGTCCAGGATCTCACAGGAAGCGTGGCCGGACACTGTTCCGTCCTCATTCCCAGTCAGTACAGTCTGACACCTGTGTGCCTTCACCCTGTGTTAGGTATTGAAGTATACAGGAGGAGCTGCAGGGAGCTTGCCCACAGCGTCGCACTTCAGCGCACGTGGCGGATGCTGAGGGAATCCGTGTTTGTCTGCCCTGAGTTTTGCAAGGGAAGGAACAGTCGCTACAGCACAGCACCACCCGCTCCTGCAGACTCAGCCCATGCAGGTGGCCCTGGGCTCCGAGGTCCAGCCACCAGGCACCTGGCTCACCGCCAAGAGAGCCATCTCTGCTGTTTGCGCACGAAGGCGCCCTCTGCTGGGCCCCGCGTCCAGCACACTCTCGAGCTGCGCTCTGCTCTTCAGGCTCAGGCTCCGCCTGGCCTGCTGGGACTTCACCACGCCAAGACGCTCCTCTGGACCTGGCCCAGGTCGCCGAGCAGAAGGCAGTGTTCTGCTGGAAGATCCCAGCGGCTGAGCTATGCCAAGTCCACAAGAGCCCAGCAGGGTGTCTGCCAGCTATACCCCGGTTGACCCCAAAGGGTGCCAACATAGTGCACGCTCAGTGTCATTCCTGAGAGGAGGAGAGGAGGAATAAGAGTAGTGAGGCTTCGTGAGGGCGTTACAGCACGATGCAGGATGTTGGTGGCACGTGCTGTATGGGCCAGCTCCTCACACATGTGACAAAAGCTACCTCACCTGGGGCAAGGCCAAAGGAAAGAGAGAGGTACTGGAGACTAAGTAGGAGGAACAAAGGGAGGCACAGAGAGGTTGGAATGCAGGAATGCCTGCCTGCGCCTGGACTTGGAATTCCTATGGGAAGCAACTCACCCCACCCCCTAGTAACCCACCACCATGCTCAGTTTTGCTTTCCCTTTTTAAGATTTGTCCGGGACATCAATAGTGTATCTGTAAAAGATACTAGTGCACAAAGACATGCTGTCTATCTTCAAAGGAAGATGAAAAGTTTATCAGCACAAGATGAATTATAAATTAATAACTGTACACAGCCTCCCAGCCTGACGAAGCACATCGTTAGAGCAGGAGGCTTTGTGGGAGCTCAGGGAGAAAGAGGCTGGCAGGGCAGGTTCCGGATGAGCCAATGCGGGCTGGGCCGCACGCAGGCCTGAGGGTCTCCAAGTGCCAGCTGTGCCAGCTCCACATGGCCCCGGCACCTCCACTGCCACCCTCAAAGGCCCTTCTTTGCATGCCCTAAATAATTTTCCTAAAAATCAAATCAGTAAGACAAGGGTTCTTGAACATTGTGCAGCAGAACCACGTGACAGAAGCCCCATCCGTGTGTACAAGCGTCACGTGTCCACCAGACAGGAAGACTCTCAGAACTGCTCGGCAGCACCTTCAAAAAAGATGGACGCATTGGTTCACTTATTACTTTTGAACCTTGACCCGATTCTACCTCGGAGTGACATTTATCGGCTTCACAGAAACACGTGGTTGGGAGACTCTCTCTTGCCAGGTCAGGCCCAGATGTGCCCTGTGTGTCCCAGGCCATCTCACTCATGGGAGGGCCCCCACAGGCTTCCCCGGCCCTGCTGTATGTGGCCCGTGCCCGGGCACCTTGTCACTTCTTGCTTTTAGAAGCTCGGAGCACAGCGTGGAAGACTTGCGACTCAGGGGCACTCTGTTCTAGCAGCGCAAGTGTGGATGAATCAGAAAGGTGCCACACACAGGCCCAGGCGACCAGAGGAGAGGGGGAAGCAAGGGAAAGCCTCCACGGCTGGTCTCCATGCCCTCCTCCTGGGCCTACTAGACACCTCTGTTTGGCCCTCTCTGATCCATCCCATTGTGCCCACATCACCCCATGGGTGCAGCTCTGAGCACCCTTTCTTCACATGCTTTGCAAAGCATCACACTGACCCCGGGAGAGCACTGGTCCAACTTGGGCGTCTGGGTGCCTTCAGGCACCCTAACTCTAGGCCTCTGCGCATGCCTACTCCTCACCCCACAGCTCCCGGGCCCATGCATGTTCCTGCTCCTTGAGGGGTAGAGAACCCCGTGAGAGTGCTGTCAGCAGATAGGCTGGCTACAGCGCCGCCCCGTGGACCCCACAGGCGACTAGCTACAAGCAAGCAGAAAGGGTTAATTCATACGCCTCCATGTTCTGTTCGGCACTAGAACTCTAGGAAAGCCCCCTAATGGAGATCAAAGTGCGGTCCGTGAAGAGCCATCCCGAGGCCTGCGCTTAGTTCCAAGGAAACAGCAGACCTTCAAGCAAAAGAAAAAAGTGATGAGCTTGGAGCCCTGCATGCTTCCTCACTTCTCTCTGCATCTACAACGAGCTGAGTGACTCCCAGCAAAATATCAATGGACTTCCCAAAAGGAGGCAACGTTATTCTCTGAGAGCCTTTTAATTTCAGGGGCAGAACTTGGAAGGCGCTTTGAAGCTCAGCCAGTTCATCTTGGAGCTTTGGGGAAGGGAGGGGCTGGCAGTGTGAAGTCACCCAAGTTATTTCCCAAGGGCTTGCTGCCGAATTCTAGACTTGCCCTCGGTGCCCAGCGAGGCCCAGAGGGAGCCACGCGTACTTCACTCAAGGGCGCTGCAAGTCCTCAGTCTCCATGCTAGCAGTCTGGCCCTGGAGATGGTCTGGACCCGTCTCTATAGGACCAGAGTGATACACCAGGCAAACTTTGCTCCTATGAATAAACGGGATGCAGGCACACACTGCCTGCTGCGTCAGAACTGGTTCCAGGAGCAGTGGTCGGGGGAGGGGTGAGTTTGCTTTAGTAGCCTTTAAAAATTAAAAATCATTAAGTGCATTAAATAATTTAAGAATATTAAAAATTTAAAATAATTCAGAATTAAAAATCTGTATTGCTATGAGCCTTAAATATTGAAAACTACAGACCTTGGTGGGTCAGCCCAGTCTCGGTGTGCAGGCCTGCACGGGTCAGCCTAGTGCATTGCGTGCTCCGTGTATGTCCCCGCCATGGTATTGACACCTGTCTGTCTATACCAGAAAGGCAGAGGGAAGGGGGCTGTTTCCCTCCAGCCCAGATGTGGAAGGGAACAGGGATGCCAACCTAGAACGCCGTCCAGCCGTGGCCTGGTCACATGTGTCTGCGTCATTGATGCTGTTGACACAGGGCAGCCAGGGCACATCTTGTAACACCCTAGCCAGAGGCAGCTTGCTGAGACCCAAGCCTTGCTGGGGCACAGCTGGAGCACAGCGCCTCTGCACCAAGTTCGCCAGCAGCATCTTGCATTGATCGCCCGGGGCTGTCAGGCTGAGAAGAGCAGCAAGCTTCCCAGACAGCCTGTCGGAGGCTGGTGTCAAGACAATGTCACGCTCCAGCCAGACCACGCCATGGTGCCCAGGCCCAGGAGCCAGTGCCAGCCTTCCTGCTTCCTCCCCCTCGGCTGCTCCAGGGCTCTGGCTCAGGGCTGTGGGCTCAGCTGGAATAGCAACCCGCTCCCTATTCTGCAGAGGCCTCCTCTGCTGATTCGCTTGGTTTGCACTGACGCACGGAGAGCCCCTGGGATGCGTAATCCCAGAGGATCTGACACACAAATGAGTACCATCACTTCGGGCCCCTGGGTGAGGCAGAATACATCACATCAGCCACTCTTGGACAGTCTGGGCACTTGGGAGGTGGCTTCCGAGCAGAGAAAGCTCTGCAGCCGCTAGGATCTGCTTATGAATGCCAGGGACTCAGAGCCAGACAAAAGCGGCCTCTGCCAGTTGTCCACTGTGCCGCCCTGAGTGAGTGGCTGACTCCATCGTGTTCCCTGCGTCTGCACAGCGCAGCTCAGGTGCCTGCGCCATAAGCCTACACAGCATCTCCAAAACCTTCTTCAGCCCCACCTATTTGCATGCCTACAGGAACATCTAGCAGCCGATCTGTCCTTTTAGCAAAACTTGAATTACACGACACAGTGTTTCTAACGTCAGGCACTCTGAATCCTGTGGATCTCCGAGGCCTATCTGAGCCCTCTGGCTCTCATTCCTCCTGGGCAACTGCCTATTACCCTTTTCTATTTTCAATAGTGCTAGCTAATATTAATCGATTCCCAGGTATCTCCAAACTCATCAAGTTGCTCACTGACAAAAGTATCAGGTGCAATAGAGCCTAGGTCACCACTCAGACACCTGCTGGAAAATCCAGCTTCACTTCCTCTGCCTTTGGTTCCCCTTTTCCATGACGCCGAAGCCCCCCAGCTCCAGCCCCAGGCATCTGAGAAGTGAGGTCTCCCTCCAGCAGTGCCCCAGTTCTCCCTTCTGCAAAACACCTGAGCTAGACCACTTAATCTCCAGTGTGCTTTTGATTCTGACACCACCAGGCCAGTGTCTGAAAGTACAAAGACCAGAGTTTTTTCTCAGATGTCTAGAAGACTTTTCCTCATATTTAGAATCCTGGGACTCAGACTCCCAGGCTGCCTGTGTAGGAACCGCCACCTTCTGTCATGGGGATGGCTTTCTCCCCAAGTGGCTAAGCGCTCACCATACAGACTCCCGGACACATACCGTTTCCCTCTCACATGTCATCAGTTGCGAGTCTGGAGCCTCTGGAGGCCTTAATCAAAGACCAGGATGTCAGGCAAGAGGCCATCTGTTTAAGGTGTCAAGAGAAAGTTTGCGCCCCAGATAAATGATTTGCTCCTTGCCAGCTGATTTACTGTTAATTTCCAAAATCTCAGGCAGCCTGAAGGGGCGCCAACTGCTAACCACAAGGGCCCGGAGGCCTCTGCTGCATGAGGCAGGCAAAGCAGGACAGGCATAAGCAGGGAGACAGCAAGGCTGGGAGGAGCTCATGGGCTGGTGGAGGGCCCTGCTACTCTTGGTGATGGGGGAAGGCAAGTGTTCAGCTTGAGGGTGCCACCTCCTGTCTATAAGCTGGAGACAGCAACAGCTACACCACAGCGACCCTTGGAGGATTAGGTTGGTGCAGAGAAACCAACAGTGTTGACTGGAAGTTAAACTAGACGACAGCAGTTCTAGTTAAGGACACCTCCCCCCTTAACTGTTGTGTGCCCAGCATCCCAGCCACCAAGCAGACCTCGTAAATATTTACGCCCGCCGCGTGTTGCGATGTTCAATTAATTGCTCCTGTGACGCACTCAGAGAGCCTCCCAGGGAAGGTGTGCTGCCGGGGCCAGGGGTTATTAAAGGCACAAACAAGCCGGCTCAAGGAAGCAGCTTCCTGGGGAGCTTTCACTTCCCCGGGGAATTTCAGACAGTGCCTGAGGCCAGGGAAAAGCAGCTCTTGGGAGCGCGCTGTCCAAGGGAAGAGGCCGTGGTTCTGCAGAGCTGAGGCTGGAAAGTAGATGGAGATGTAAGCAGAGGAAGCACACACGTGTCCCAGCAGTTTCAAACGAACAGTAATAATAGAGCAGCCTCGGTAGTCTTCAGGAACACGATGCTAAGCGGGCGGGCGGGCGGGCAGGCTGGCGGGGTGGCACTCATCTGTGGACTTAATCGTGGTGGCTTCACAGTGTGGAGCTAAGAATATAAATCAGTGGGAAGTCACACAACCCACTTGGAAAGCAAGGACACCGTGTGGAGGAGAGGCCCAAGTCCCCACACCACTTGTGCCTGTCCTTGCCTCGCAGTGTGCCCATGAAAGCATCGAGACGAGATGAAAGCGTGCACGTAGATAAGCACCTCGGCGTTGTGGACAACAGCCAACAGTTGCAGGAGCCTCAGTGCCCCCTCCAACCAAAACGTTCCTGCTTTACAGCGGGCACATTTGTACCGGGATCTGAGCATTCTTCTACTGTGCTGTATACAAGCGCTGTGTGTGTTTACATGTGTGCTTGTATCTTCATCCTATACCTCCATGAGTGTTTATAAGATCATTAAAACGCAGTGACGATTTTTCTTTCCATACAATATTTGCGATGCTTTTGTAATGTCTTATTTGCAGGCCATGGTAATATAAGTATAAGCTGTCACAGGCTGACACACCAAAGGCCTTGACAACTGCCCACCCCTGTGCCTGACACTGACTTTGATTCTCTTTCCTTCCTAGGTGGTGGCCGGGTGACAACAGTGCCACCGGTGAGTCTGGGCTTCCTCCCCTCCTTGCCATGGGCACGTCAGCACGGTCTGGTCCCACTGTTTGCCCATCTTTCCCTGCCATCTTTTCTCTTGCATGTGGGTGGCAGACAAATGACACCTTTTGTGCCAGTGGGTTCTGCAGCTCAGGACTTTGGCCACAGTGAGCTGAGGCAGTGGTTGTCACTGTAGGCCCTGACGTCCGCACCTCAGTGTGCACTGCTGGATCAGGGTATGAGGAAATCCCTCAGAATTCTCTAGAAAGCTGGTGGCTAGCCTCAGCCAGGACTCCTCCAGATGGGGCCTGGAAGGGGGTGTGAACGGTCAGAAGGGCTGGCCTGTTGACTTGGGCTCCGCTCATCACAAATGGGGACCCGGAGTATAGAGGTCATCCAAGAAGAAGGCAGAAGCAGTGTCCCGGGAGAGCAGGGCAGACCCTGCAGGCCGCCCTGGCTGCCTTCTGAGCCCGCACTGCCACACATCCCATGCGCTCTCTTCTGTTGGTTCCCAGGGCGTCATGGGGTCATTAGCGTTCACCACAACTCTTATCATAGGTTCACAAAACCATGAGACCAAGAGAACGTTTAGAAACCACCTTTTACATTTCTCATCTCTTTTCAGAAAGCCGATTCCCTGACCCCAGGCACTACATAGGGACTGCTTAGAGTGACAGTGAAAGTATGTCCCAGACGGTTGGTTTGGGACATGGGTTATTTCAGGGAAAGTCCCACAGAACTTACTAGAAAGCTGGCAGCAGGCTGTGATGACCAGAATGAGACACAAGCAGAGCAGCAACCCAGAAAAAGTGTCAGAATCATGAGCAGTTACGTCACCAGCTTCCTTCACATAGCAAAGCACTCAGCACGTGCTGGCAGGGAGTTGGGGGCAAAAGCAAAATCACGAACTGTGAATTACAGCACGGCACGACGGGCTCCCGTTCTAATGCATCCTCCAGAAAACATTTCTGTTAAATTTCCCAGTTGGGGCTAACAAAATACACGCTCTCTCGAGACCGATGTTTTGCTCTCAAATATACCACAGACTCCCTGCTCTCATCCTTTCTCACAGTCCACTGAGTCCCACGGGGCACTGTAGAAAATCCCAAGGGCCAGGGTGCCTCAGAACAAAATCGTTCCCTTGAGGCTTTGGCCAGTGACATGGAACCCACCCAAGTAGGTGAAGCACAGCCACCAGCGGCACCTCCTGTACCCCTCTTCACTCGTGTCTTGGTGAAGGCAGAGAGAGAAACGGGCGGGCGGCGGGTGCCGCATTTAATTAACGACAGCCTAGAAACAGCAGCAAGGAAGAGTAAACCAGTCGCGCTCCCGAAGCTAAGTGGGGTGGGCCTGCCCAGGCCTGCCCAAGCGCGCAGGCCTCTCTTCCCTGCCGGAAATACTTAGCAAATCACGACCGTCTGCCCGTTCATACTTACAGGCCACTGCGAAGGTCTGCAAAAACATAACAGACCGAATATAACGAAGGGCGTGTGGGGGAGCTTACACGGAAGAACGCCCACCTCGGGGGTATTTTTGCTTTTGTAGATATTTTAAGTTGCTCTCGGCTTCTCGCAGGATTGGCTGTAAACGCAAGGGGTGTTCATGGGAGAAAGCGCTTTGCGGGGACTGCAAGGTGGCCGGCACCGCGTTCCTCGGCATGGACGTCAGCAACATGTTATTCTCTAAGCAAGCGGGCAAGAAAATGACGTGCACAGAATGACCACATGTACACAGAATAGTGTGTGTGTGTGTGTGTGTGTGTGTGTGTGTGTGTGTGTGTGTGAGAGAGAGAGAGAGAGAGAGAGACCTGGCTACAATCGAGTATTTATGGTGGTTGTCTTGGTGTGGGAAAATTTTTATTCTTTTTTTTTGCATATCTGTGCCTTGGAATTTTTCCTCAGCAACATGTATTTTGTATACTGGAAACAAAGCATTCTTTTAAAAATATCTGCCAGGCCTGGAAAAGACAGATACATACTCCAACTTTCACAATCTACCAAGGTCAGTGCCTTCTCAGAAGCACACACTGAGAGAACAATGCTACATTTTTCCATAAAGTAAACTCAAGGGTCTTCTCCTCTGCCAAACAGAGGATGGATGGCCTGACCTGGGCTGGCTTCTTTACAACACAAGTCCTTCTGTCTGGAGTCGCCATAGCAAAAAGATAGGGGCTGATTCGATTAAAGAAACAAGAAATTTCATTTTGTCCTAGAACTTTTTTTTTTTTTTTAGTTTTCTCCTTTCCACTTTTAAAAGAAAGATTAATAAGGACTTACTAATACTGGAAGGAGGAAAGGCAGGAAAGAATATGTGAGTGTTCGGTGCCCCCTGCTGGCCGTTTCTTGAAGTTGCAAGGTTGTGCCCAGGATTTTAAGAGAAGATAGGAACATCAAAGGGCAGGGACAAGGCTCTCCTGGAGCTCTAGGATATTTTTGTTGTTGTTGTTAGCAGGGATTGAACTTAGGACCCTGCACATGAAAGGCAGGTGCTTATTATACTGAGCTATCTCCCTCATACTGAGCTGTCTCTCCCTCACGGGGTTCTGATAGGCGTATTCAGTGTTTTCCATCCTCCTGGGACTGACAAACCTAAGCACCAGCGACTGTGTTCAGATCTCAGTGTGTGATAGAATCCCAGCAATAATGGCACCTCTCCTCACACTCACCCAAGGGCTTATGCTTTGGAAGGTTCATTGTGAGCACAAGGAGCCTTATGTTGAACAAGATAGTTCTAGAATGAAGCAGTTCTAGAATGTAGTCAGTAGTCTGGACAGCGGGAGTCCCAGGCATCTCCTTGGGGATGTGAGCTGTTCTTTCCCCTCCCATCAAACGCCTGGCAGATCCCTGGCTGGTCCTTGAAGAGCCAGGTGTGACAGCCAGCTTCAGCTTTGGCTGCTTTTTTAATTTTTTTTTTTCAGGGTACCAGGGATCAAGCTTGGGGCCTTGTGTATGCTGAGCTGCCTCCCTGCCCAGCCACATACTTTTTAAAAGAGCAAAATGAGATAAAAGGTCGCAAGGACTCAGCAAGGTCAAGATCATAGCACTGTTTTACAGAAGAGGTTATTAGGATCTAGGGAGAGGAGCGTGAACTTCCAAGGACAGCAAGTGAGAGAACCGAGCTTCTTCTCCCAGCTCCAGGGAATGTTTCCTCCCCACCAGTTTGTGACTGAGAGTGATCGGTACATAACCTCAGATCAGGGGACTTTTGCTCACCAAACAGTACTGAAATTCACAGAAAGCAAGCACCGTCCATCTGTCTATCCATCCATCTGTCTGTCCATCTATCCATCCATGCATCCATCCATCCGTCTATCCGTTAACATACCCTGAGTCTCTAGAAGGTGCCAGCATGTTATCTCCTTGTCTACTTTAGTAGCAAAGGTATAATATCACTGTACTCACTGTAGAGATAAGGTAAATAAACCCCAGAGAAGTTAAAGAGGTTGGTTTGAAATCATTAGAGCAGTCCCTGAATCCATCACAATGCACTCACTGGGGTGTGTGCCAAATAACTTTGGCCTATCCTTCATCTTTTTTGACTTTTTAATTGATACTGGGAATTAAAATCAGGGCCCCCACACTGAGTCATACATGTATTATATGCGACTTGACTTGATCTTTAACAGTTGTTTTGTTTGTTTTGAGAGTCTTATTAAGGCACAGAGTTTCCCAGGCCTGGTTTAAATGTGCTGTCCTCCTGCCTCAGCCTCAGGGTCCTGGGATTAAAGTCTCTGATGGCTAAGTAAGGGTTCGCCCCAGTGTGGGTCACTGCAGCCCTGAGATTCACAGCTAGAGGACACGCAGCTGGATCAGCCCTTGTGAGCCAGTGGGACGATGGCCAGATAGGTGAGTGCTCAGAAATCACCCGTTTTAGTGACATCTGAGAGCTACCATAGTGCAAAGTTCTTATTCTAGGCCTAAAGCAATGCCAAAGAGCTGGGTTGAGGGGGAAAGATGTGATCGCTAACTTCAACTTGAAAAGACCCACACAGGGCCAAGTGTCTTGTTCTCAAGCACTGAGCCAGGGAAGTACGCTTCTAAAATGGCAAACTGGTTTTCCACCCAGAGGGCTCTGACCAGAACCTTGCAACCGCTCTCTGGGACTTCTGTCATGAGCCTGGTCCTCCAAACAAGGCTCTCATGTGTTGAGATTTGCAACATGCTCGAAAGATTGCAGGTCAGGATCAGAACCCAGAGCTTCACCTTTGGCCTCCATGAAATACAGGCTGCCCGCCTCTCACCTCTGCACACCCTTTCGCAGTGCTGTGCTCAAGGCAGATCCCAGGCCTCCAGCACCCTGGTAGGTGCTCTTCCCCGAGCCACGCCCTCAGCCCCCTGGAACCCCTGAACAGCGGCCCTGCTATGCCCAGGTACGGAAGCCCAACGCAAGCCATCCAAGGCCCTGGCAGCGCTGCTGGTGGCTGTGCCCTCCCTCTCTGCCACTGGCCTCCATGCCACAGGGTACAACAGAGACATCAGTGCTCCACACAACAGGACGGAAGAAGCAAAGGGAAGTGCTGTCCAGCCACTGCAGAGTTCCCAGCAAGAGGGGAGTCGGCCTTCCACCTAGATCCCCTTGAGCACAGCATCGAGTTTTGGCCCCACCAACTGCAAGGCTGACATGACCCAGTGACCAGCAAGAAGAGGAGAGTGGACTCCAGTGGACGCTGCCTTCCTCAGGTCCCTAGAGATGGCTGATGGGACTCGCGGGGCCCTCGATTTTCACCACATGTCGAAGAGACAATCCAGCTGGTACCCTGGACTTGGGGTCAACCTAATGGCGCCACACTTCTTTACCAGTGTCCAGTTCTTCTCGTCTCACTGAAATGTAAAAGAAAGTGGTGCTGACTTGGAAGCCTGTCTGCCTGGGGAACCTGCCCACTGACTTCATTTCCTATTGGTTCGGACAAGGAAAACTGTCCGATATGGGACACATAACTTACAGGATTATTCTATAACAGTCACCGAAAAAGTCAAATACAAAAGTGCAGGAAATCTGTCTGCACACTGAAGACCAAAAATCCAGCTGAGGGCCTGGATCCCATGGCCATGTCCTGCGTGAGTCCAACTGGAGGCCAAGAGCCCGTGACAACGTCTCGTGCCACTGTGTGCCAAGAATCTGCACTAGGAAAGACCCAGAGGTCAGTGGTAGAAGCTAGAAAGTCTGCACCGGCAGGGTGAAGGACCTGTGCCCGTGGGCTGAGGGGTCTGCGCTGGAGCCAGGAAGCAAGACACAGGGTAAGGACCAGCGCTCCCCACAATATACTACAGCCACCCTCAGTGACAAGAGGTCCTGAGCTCCCCTGACGATGAGAATGGCCGAGTTTGTAGCAGGAAAGCCAGTGCAGCAACCTTCTCCAGGAGGGTGAACAGCCTACCATCTTCCCCTCCAGAGCCAGAGCTGTTCAATGCAAGGACCAGAGAGAGGGCCTGCCAAAGAGCCCGGCGGATTAAAGTGCCTGCAAGCAGGCGCAGGAGCAGGGGGTTCAATCACCAGGCCTGCCATGCCAGCCCTGCCCCCTGGGTGTCCCAATGGCAACTGAGACTGAGTGTGGTGGCACACACCTATAATCCCAGCTCCTGGGAGGCTGTCAACAGGTGGATCACTGAGTGCAATCTAGAAGTGAGGCCCTGAACACCCTGTGCACCCTTCCCTAAAATACAAAAAAAAAAAAACAAGGACCAGAGCTCCCCCAAAGTAAGCCACAGCCATTCTCAGGCACGAGGTGCAGAGCTTCCTGGATGATGAGAACAGCCGAGTTCATATTAGGAACACCAGTGTGACAAGCCCCCCCAGGAGTTACAGGGTGTTACAGAATGCCCACCGGTCGTCAAACCACCACACCTGGGGAAAGATGGCGCTCTGCACCCTGCAGACTTCCAACTTGTGCCCTCTTCTCTCTGGATAACCACAATCTCATCAGGGGGCCCTTGCTGGGAAACCCATCGTCCTGTGAGCTCCCTAGGAGTCTGTACCCATGGCAACAGCACCTGGAGGCTCAGCCAGTGGGGGGGGGGGCATAAAGGTGCCAAGTGAAGGTGTGGACAATGTCACCAGCCTCGCAACTCTGAAACTTGAGCTCACAGATGTGTTTGCAGATGAGAAGAGTCCAAGGACTGGCTTATGTGGCCGGCTGCACTGGCAGAGGGCAACAGCTTCTAGGTCTCTGGTCCTCAACGTTCGCAGCAAATGCATATCCCCATGGACTTCTGCACAGAGCCGACAGGATTCTGTGCAAGAACACCAGGGCCCAGGTTGTTAAACTGACTCAGACGAATCTGTTGGCCATGGTCAGGGAACTTCAGCTTGCTGGGCACTGGCCATGTGCCTTTGTCCTCCTTGGTTCCGCTCCCCTGGGCCTGAGAACAGGTATCCAAGTTGATGCCCACAGGGCAGGGCATTTGCCCTGTGCCTATCCACACACTGCCTGGCAGCTATGACACATATACTCATCTTTGATTCTCTCTGGATACCTGGCACGGGCCTGCTCCCCTTGCAGGAAGATGTTTCCTTGAGGGGCATGCAGAGCCAGGTATTGTGTGGCACCTTTTGATCCCTGTAGGTGGGGAATGACTCCCCACAGATCCCATGGCACAGAGCTGAATCTCCGCCAGTGGGTGATGGGAGGAGCTACAGGGCTATTTCCTGTCTAATTTCCCCATCGGAAGCCACCTATGTCAGTCAGCTTTCCAGCACTATGACAAAATACTTGAGATAATCTTAAAAGAGAGAAAGGATTCACTTGGCTTCTGGTTCAGAGGTTTCAGTCCATGGTTGACTGCATTGGGTTCTGTGGACAACCAGAATCATCTTGGTGGGGCAGGCACGGTAGATCAAAGCTGCTCACTTCGGGGAAGCCAGGAAGCAGGGAGAGAGAATCAGGGAGGGCCTGGGGTCTCAATATCTCTATGCAGGGCACACCCCCAATAATCTGACTGCTTTCCTCTAGGTCCTACCTCCTAAAAGTTCCTCTACTTTCTAGAAAGATCACAGGATGAGGACTAACCTGTAACATTCAAAACCCATACTATAGCACCAATTTCAGTTCCAGAAAAAAAGCAAAAAATGAGACAGGCTTAGGTGAGCCATTAGGTGGCAATCCGAGGCAGAAAGAGGTGGGGTCAACCAAGGCCAGGCTCACTCAGTAGCAGAGGAGACTAGGGTCTACTGGAAATCCTGCTGCTGGTCCCCACTTCTGGGACTTTCCACCGTCCCGTGCATTGCTGCTGATAGTTTACAACTCAGCATGCACTTCGCATGTGCTTCTTCCACGTTACTCTGGGTTACAGACATGGTCACAAACATGAACCCTTAGCAAGGCAGACCTCGGAGTCTGCATCCATATGACATATTAATTGTCTTTGGGAAAAGCTAGAAAGGACATATTAATTGGGCAGGACCAAGATCTACATATAATGGATAAATGTCACAGGTGGAATACAATGAGTTTGCTTCTTGCTCCCACAGCATGGCATGGATGGGTTAAAGGAGCTCTCACTACAAGCATCCACTTTGCCGCAGAAGCTTCCATTCCCCCAAGGTCCCTGAAGTCCTCTGTGGCTGACCAAGTACTGACTGAACCAAAGCAAAAAATAGGCAGGGTCCAGCAAGCCGGCAGGGATGAGGCTCACCACACCAGCCAGGTCCCCGCAGCCACCACACACGCCAGGTCCATCCAGTGCAGGAGGAGCTGGGACATGTCCCCCTGCCAAGCACCCATGGCCTAGGAGGTAGGGCGGTGGGCACAGAGGGTGTGGCATCTTGCTTCGTACCAAGTCCTTGGTGTGAGTAACAGGGCAGAAAGGAGCTCTATTGTTTAGGGTAAAGCTGGGGTCAGGGGAGGCACAGTGGCAGATGGAATGTCAGGTGTGACCTGAGGGTCAGAATGGGTCCAGGCAGAGCTAAGGAAAGAACATTCTGGAAAGAGGGACGGCGTGGCTAAGCCTGGAGCGCACGGTGTGCTACAGGCTTACAAAGAGCCAGAATGCAGATGCGGGCAGAGTTAACGGGGAAGTTCCCAGATACTGGTACAGAGAAGGTCTGACTGCTCAGGACCACACAGGTCGCAGCCGGAGCATAGCAGGCAGGTTTGCTCAACTCTGAATGCAAAGGGGGAGGAGGCAGCAAAGGCGCAGGGTCGGAGCCAGATGATGGAAAGTCACTAAGAGGAACCATGGGGCATGAAGGGCGATTCTGGCGCAAGCAGATGTCCCCTGGAGGAGAGTGTAGGTGAGAGCCCCAGCTAGACAGACATGGTAGTCACACTTGGAGGTGCAAGACTCTGGCTAGACTCCTTCACCAGGGTTCTTATTGAAGAAAGACAACCCAGAGGCAAAGATAGGAGGCAGGGCTGGGCAGAAACAGAGTCCAGAGGAACCAGCCTGGGGTTCAACTCAGGACAGAGTCCAGAAGGAAGCAGGGACATAAGACCTCAAGGGGCATGGAGCATTGTGCTTGAGAAGCTAGGAAGAGGAAGGGAGGGCAAGGAGTAGGGGGCAACACAAAGACAGGAGGAAGGGTGGGTGGGAATCACCAGACCCAGGAGAGGGTCAGGGTCCTCCCTCCATGGGAAGAGAGACCACCAGGGGGCCTTGGTCAACGACCACACATGAGGAAGCCACAGTGACACTGTGTCGTGGCCTAAGTTAGGCCGGAAGCTGCTTCCTGGATGAGTGAGGCAGACAGAAGCCCCAGGAGCTCTCTGCAGCTTTGCTCTTCTGGGCCTGCTGGGCCCTCAGGGTTGGGGTGATGCACTGAACTCAGGGCCAGCGAAAGTCTGAGTCACTCGCCTCAGAGGCTGGAAGACTCCTGTGTCCTCTGCCAGGGAGTGCCCGGGTGCTGGGTCTGAGGCTGTTGTTTGTGCCCTAGGGTGGTGTTGGTGACTGGTCCTATCACGGGGACATGTTGCAGGTGGCCAGGAGCCCTTGGGCCGCTTAGCACTGCGCCATGCACTAGTGCTAGGCAGACGCTGGTGGGGAAGTGGGCTTCTGGAGGCCACGTTCCATGAACGGCCCCTAGAAAAGGCACGGGGATGCGGACAAAAGCCACGCTTCTGTTCCGGAGATGATCAAGGAATTGGGGTGAACAGAGAGACGTTCTAACGAAGCTAGAGCAGGACATAGCAGAGGACCGTGCAAGGGTCCTGAGCAATGCCTGGGTGAACTCCAGACGTCTACCCTTAAGTTCGGATCACCCGTTACAGAAGCGTCTTACGTAAGCGCTAACAGAGAGAAGGCGATGGGAGTATTTGCCCCGTTTAACCGTCCTCTATGCAGACGAACAGCACAAAGGCACAATGCAGTCTATAAAATTAGGTTTATAGGAATCACAAAGAGATGCCAGTGCTGTGGTACCTTTGCACAACCTGGACTAAAACTTAAACCCGAATACAGAAAGGGCTGCGTGACCTCAGGCTCCCTTTCGTGAAATGAGTTCCCACGGGGGAGGTGAGGACAGAGAAGCTGAAACCTTAACTGGGCAGTGTTCATGCCCCCGTCTCCCCTGAAAGCGTTCGTCCCCGCTTCTCAACCCTGGGAGATGTGCGCGGGCCTGGACTTGGGTGAGGGAATCCGCAGCAGCCAGACTCAAAGTGCTTTGAGGAGGCGCATGACCGGTCAGCACGATGGGGCATGACTTCCAGAGCAGAGATGGGGGTCCGCAGAGCCACGGCCCGCTCCAGGGGCTTATACCGGCTGTGGGAGACAACTCACTTGTCTCCGTCGTCACTATTGTGGTGGAGTTCGGCGTTCTTTCTTCCTTTTCCAGTTCGTAGTCCTGCACAGCTACGCAGGAGCTGCACTAGGGTAGTGTGTGCTTCCGCTCTGAACCAGCGCAGGCGCGGAGTGAAGCACAAGGGCCTCAGGCCTTTGGGGAGCAGCTGAGGCCTGCTCCTCCTCCCGGCGGGCTGTGCTCCTCCACCCCGCGGGCCGAACCCCCCCCTCCCGGCGGGCCGAGCTCCTCCTCCGCGCGGGCCATGCTCCTCCTCCTCGTGGGCCGCGCTCCCCCTCCCGGCAGGCCAAGCTCCTCCTCCGCGCGGGCCGAGCTCCTCCTCCCCGCGGGCCATGCCCCTCCTCCCCGCGGGCCGTGCTCCTCCTCCCCACGGGCTGAGCTCCCCCTCCCCGTGGGCCGAGCTCCCCATCCCCGCGGGCCGAGCTCCTCCTCCCCTCGGGTCGAGCTCCTCCTCCCCACGGGCCGTGCTCCTCCTCCCCGCGGGCCGAGCTCCTCCTCTGCGCGGGCCTAGCTCCCCCTCCCCACGGGCCGTGCTCCTCCTCCCCGTGGGTTGAGCTCCCCCTCCCCGCGGGCCGTGCTCCTCCTCCCCACGGGCCGTGCTCCTCCTCCACGTGGGC
>PVJA010026063.1:0-30068 GCA_004027025.1 Myocastor coypus
GAATTCATAGGGAATAGGTTCCAACAACTCAGGTTCCTTCCCATTGGTCCTCACAAAGTGCGCTTCTCTGGGAGGGGCAGGCTGGCGCTTCAGTTGAACCCAAGTACCTTTCTCTTTGGCTTCTTCCTTTTTCTGATCATTTTCCTTGACACGTTTCAGGAAGCTATCACGACTTTTTGAATGTTTAATATGCTCAATATGTACATTAATCCTCTTGGCAAGTATCTTGCCCTTAACTTGCTTGTTTACAACAATGCCAACAGTGTGCTCGGTAACATTGTAGACTCTTCCTGTTTTGCCATGGTAACATTTGTGAGGCATTCCTTTTTGCACAGTACCCATTCCCTTGATGTCTACAATGTCACCCTTTTTGTAGATTTGTATGTATGTGGCCAAAGGAACCACCCCATGTTTTCTAAAGGGCCTGGAGAACATATAACGGGTTCCCCTCCTCTTGCCCTTTTGTGTTAGTCATTTTGACAAATTACTGGAAGATGGCGGTTCCGGCCGAAAGCTCTTACCACAATTTTAAATGTGTGATATATTTAAGCATGCAGCATTGATCACAATAGACATATTATACAGCAAAACTCTAGAACTTTATTCATCTTGTTTAACTGAAACTTTATGCCTAATGATTATTGACTCTATTTCCTCCTCACTACAAATCACTGGAACCATCATTCTACTCTTTAAATGAGTTTGACTTTGTGACATATTATAAGTGGAATCACATAGTACTTGTCTTTCTTTCATTAGCTTACTTTAGTTAGCATAACACCCTCAAGTTTTACACATTATCCTATAGAATTTATCTCCTAGGATTGAGTACTATTCCATTGTATATATGTATGTAAGTATGTATGTATGCATGCATGCATGTATGATTTTTAATCCATGTGTACATGTATGTGTGCATGGTTTATTAATCCATTCATGTATAGATGTACATTTGGGTTTTCCCCATATCTTGGTAATTGTCAAGAATAGTACAATGATGTGTAAGTGTTGATAGCTCCTCAAGATCCTGATTAGAATAACTGTGGATGAAAGACACACCGTAAATAGAAGGGAAGTATCTCAAAACAATACAGATTAGATATGAAAAGTTCACATATTGGTTTCCCAGATGAAAACCTGGAAGCTTTTCCCTTAAAATCAGGGAAAAGAGAATCTGTTCCAGTCTAAAATTACCTACACAGCACAGTAATACCAGTGCTTGCCAGAGTAATTAGGAGAGAAAGATAATAAAATAAAATAAAATAAAATAAAATAAAATAAAATAAAAAGCATCAATATCCAAAAAGAAAAAGTGGAACTAGCCGTGTTTTCAAATGGCAGAGCTGAGCCCTTGATAACAGAAGTCTAAGGAAAGGTATTTGCCATTTCTTTTGTGTGAAAAAAGAAAAAAAAAGTTGTTTTCCATTTCATTTGTTTGAGAAACACAGAAGACGCCATCTATGAAGAACAGGCATTTGCCAGATATTGGATCTTCTAGAATTTTGAACCTGGACTTCTTTGCCTCTAGTATTACATGCAATAAATGTCTATAGGTCACAAACTTATAAGCCTAAAGTGTTTTTATTAGCAATCCAAACAAATAGAGATGCTTCAATATGTATTTCTCCAAAGAAGACAAATGAGCAATTAAGTCCATGAAAAAAAAATGTCTATTATCATTAATCAGCAAAGTAAAACAATGAAAAGCCAAACCTTACATATATCAAGAGCACTATTAATTTCTATTTAAAAGTCAAGTGTTGGTGATAATGTAGAGTAGTTGAAACTTCAGCACACTGGTAATGTGAGTGCAAAATGGTATCACCCCAAAGGAAGACAGTATAAAACTTCCTTAAACAGCTAACAATAGAAGTATTAAATGTTTATAATTCTTACTTCTAGAAACTTACTCAAAACAACTGAAATCAGGAACTCCATTATTTCTATAAGTGCAATGTAAGACAAATCATTTAATTCTCAGGATAACTCTATATAATAGGTACCATTTTGAGTCACATTTTACACTTAAGAAACTTGTAAGGAAATGGTAAGAATAAAATAAACCGGTATTCATCACCCTTTTATTATGAAATAGGCACCTTAGCAATTATTTTCAGTGTATAGTCTCACTTTCTATTTTAAAAAATATTGATTGGGTGATTGATTGATTGATTGATTGGTTGATTGATTTGGCACTGGGTCTACCTATGCATCCCTTGTCTTCAACTTCCCAGCATTGGGAGTACAGGCATGCACCAACATGCTATGCTTTGGTAGCCAGTATGTCATGTGATATTGTGGGGGAAAAGGGATACAACCCAGGTCTCTGCATGTGCCATGCAGGTACTTAGACTTCCAAGCCCTCATACAACTTTCTATTCAACCATAAGGTAGAAATCCTAAATTTTTGGTGTTCTTATAATAAGCAATAGATTATGTCAAATGGATTTAAAAATGCATTTGCAAAGATAATATTTATTGTAGTAATTTACAGAAAAGCTTTAAAAGTCACTAGACTATCTCATTATAAATTATTATTTCATCAACTTTATCTACAAATTTTACATAATAGGCCAGAAAGTATTATTAATCTGCTAACATCAATGCCATTATGAGTTCACATATGATAAATATTTAACTCAGAAAAACTCACAAGTTAATATGCTATTTACTAAAAATGTATGGTTAAAATTGTCACCTCCTAGAATTAAGACACAATGGATTATAGTACTTCATATCCTCATATTTACTTATACAGTTAACAACTAATATAAGCAATATACTCTGAGAACTACCTTGAATAATCACTATAGGTGATGAAGAAGTTGCCTCCAACTACACTCCAGATGTAAAGAACCTTGCACAAAATTATTATAATTAAGGAGAAGTAATTGAAATGTGTGTTCAAAGCTCCACAAAACTAATAATCTCACAATTATCCTCAGTCCCTGGTGTCTTAAATGTTCATTACAAATGCTTATCATGAAGTTTACATCTTAAAAATTGTTTAATTCACTCTGTTCTTGGGCTAGAGAGATAACTCAGTGGCATAAGCGCCTAGTTGGCAAGCGCAAGGTCTTGAGTTTGATTCCCACTACCAGATAGATAGAGAGATAGAGAGATAGAGAGACAGACAGACAGACAGACAGACAGACGGATGGATGGACGGACAGACAGATGGGCGGACGGACAGACAGGCAGGCAGGCAGGCAGATTTATCTAGCTTCATATCTTCTTCAATTTATATTTAGCTGCTGCCAAAGACATAACATCATGGTAGAAGGGCATGGTAAAAGAAAGCTACTTACTTTGTGGCAGTCAGGAAACAAAATGAGAGGAAAGGAGTCAGGAATGGTGGAAGGGGCTGGGAAGAAGTTATATTCTTCAAAGGTAGGCTCCCTAATGATCTGTTTCCTCTTACTGGTACCCACCTCTAAAAGCCTATTCAGCAACAACTTCATCAGTGGATTAAACCATTGATCATATTAATATTCTCAAAGTTTAGTCATCTGTCTATGCCCTACCTCTGAGCATTACTACACTGGAGGTCAAGTAATTACATCAGTTTTGTGTGACACATCAAGGTACCGTCCATCATTTTTGAGTTTTGTTTTCCTACCCATATTTTAAAGATGAGGAATATATCTTAGTATTGTAAATTAAGCATTTGTTTCTCTTAAAAAAGATATACATATTAAAACCCTAAAACAGACCCCAACATAATGTTATTGGGAAACTGGCCTTGTGAGAAGTACTTTGGATTAGATAAGGTCAGAAGGATGCATCCTTCATTAATTTTAACAGTGCCCTTATCAAAAGAACTCCAGAACTAGCTCATTCTCGTTCAATAAATGAGAACACTAGAAGTTAGCAATCTTCAGTTCAGAAGAGCATGTAACAGAACTTGACCAGTCTGAGAATCTAATCTTAAATTTACAGCCTCCAGAATTGTGAAAAATAAAATTCTACTGTTTATAACAGTACTTGTTTACAGCAGTCCAAACTGACTAAGATATTCAAAACAGCCTATCTATAGTCAAAAGATAACCAAGCTAGAGTCAGATTCAAATACAACTTGGGCTACTACAAACAAAGGAATACTTTTTTGCAAAGGAATCTGTAATATTAACATATAAAAATCAACAGTATTCCCACATATAAACAAAAATCCAGTTACAAAATATTATAAAAAGTTCCTGCTAAGCAAATAGCTGAGCTTGGTGGTACATAACTGTGATTAAAACTACTTTAGATAATATGACAAAAAGATTTTAAGTTTCCCAGAACAGTAAACTTGTTAGACCCTGTCTTGGGGGGGAAAAAAGCTGGGGTAATAACTCAGTGGAAGATTACCCAACTAGCATGCAGAAACACCAGAGTTCAGATATCAGTAGCAGAGAGAGAGAGAAAAAAGAGTATGGGAGAGGAAAAGAAATGACAAGAAAGTAAAGGTGGGAAGAGGAGAAAAAGGGACGGGAAAGGAGAGAAGAGAAGAGAAGAGAAGAGAAGAGAAGAGAAGAGAAGAGAAGAGAGCAGAGGAGAAAAGAAAGGAAGGGAGAGGAGGAGAAAAGAAGAGAAAGGGGGGTTGTCAAAGGAAGCAGAAAGTAATAGAAAAAGAAGGAAAATAAACGAGCAAAATCCCATGGATATCACAGCATAAACTTAACAAATGTTCAGACCTATATAAGGAAAACTATACAACACTTTTTAAAGACAAAAAATACTTAACAATTGGAAGGAAAAACACTGTTTGGATAGGAAGACGTATCCTCACATGAATTTCTTCATTATTTCTATGCTAATTCATGAATTCCTAAAAATTCCAATTTTCCACAACTGCTAGCTGACAGTAAAGTTCATTTGAAAAGTAACAAATAAGCAAAAAAAAAAAAAAAATTTACAATCACTGAACTTGTAAAAAGAAAATAGTAGTAGGAGGAGTGGGAGTAGAAAAGAAGGCAGATATTTTAGATATAAAAAGATGTTATAGCCTGGGAGATAGCTCAGCAACACAAGTGCACCCTGTCAAGTACAAGGTCCTCAAGTAATTAGCAGTACAAAAAAAGTCATAAAGCCTCTATATTAAAATAATATGATAATAGTATGTAAGTAGATTAAAGGCAGAAAGAAGAAAAAAAAACTAGCAATATATCTGTACAGAAAAATTTACTATAGAATATCGCACAAGTACTCAGAACAATAATGATGTATTTATCTACAAACTGAATGTGGAAAAAATAATTGCTTCTAGTTAAGTTTCAATACAATAAGACTTAGAAAATATTCCACTAAACAATATTAAAGAAAAAGTTCCTTTTAGTCAGAAAATTATTCTCGAAGATCTACAGAAAAAAAAAAAAAAAAACCTACTACATCTCTAGGAATCACAAAAATCTCAGAATTTGTTCTACAGAAAAAAATGATAATCTTTTCCTTCAACCTGTTTTTCAACTCTAGCAGAAGTATCTTAGGAAAATAATCAAAACCTAAGAGAGTCTAAACCATATGTGTAAGTTTAGCTGGAAATAAACTATACTAGCCCACATCACAATTTAGATCTAAAACTTCTTCCATTTCATTATAATGGTTACTTTTTACTAGGGGTGGCAATCCATGATGATCCACCCACAATTTACATTACAGAAAATGAACAAGTGATCTCTATATACTACTAGAAATGAGAATTTAGTAGATGTTTATATTTATTTATAATTAAAATAATAAAGTAAATATATTCCCAAACTCATATTTTTTTAAAGAATCTGCTGTTTAAATGCGCAATTGGTTTTAAATCAATTAATATTACTGTCGACTGCCTAGCATTTGAGCACATTATGAAACAGTATCTTTGCTTACCTTGTAATATTTTACTTCAACATAGAGGTACTCAGCCTCTAAATTTATAAAGATCATGTTCAAGGAAGAAAAATATTGGTTCTGTTTTATCTAAATGCACATTTCATGAAAGATGATATATCTTGCAGCAACAAATGCATCATCATTAACTAGCACGTTATCTCAAACACACTAGTTACACTATCAGACTGATGTCTCTGTAACATATAGATAGTATCTACATTTATAAAAATAAATACTGTCTGCACAAGTGGCTACTCAAAAATTTTTCTTGAGAAAACATTAAAAATAGTATATTGGCGAAAGATATCACAGCCTTGCTGTACACTAACACTGCCTTGCAAATGAAAGCTTGTACTATTCCTTATCATCAGGGTTTTACTCATTTATTTGGTTAATCATTCAAATGGCTAAACAGACCTCTAATTTGAAAATAAAAACCAATTGATGCAATCACAAACAAGTTCTAAAATTGCGGTTTATAAAAATTGAAATCTTGTTCTAAGCCAAAACACACACACACAGTTACCTTTTCCTAATCAGAGCATTCATTTCTCCTCATTATGATCTCACAAGCACATTAAAATCTTATTAACATTAATTACTTCTGAGCGCCTATGCATGAGCAGTGACAGTCGCGAGCGTGTGCGTGTCTGGATCATATCTACATTTATATACCTTGCTGCACTTTGCTTATAAAACATGTGAAAATATTTCTGCTAACACCAATTAGCTAATTTCACACACACATAGAAATAGTAAACTGCTGTCTTAATGCAGAGCCTATCAGAAACCAGGAAACATATGGACAAACGGACTGGAAAGAAAGCAGAAACGCCCCCTGAATGTGAGAAATGAAGGGCCTTACATTTGAAGCTTAGTTCTTGAGGTCAAAACAAGCTGAAAGGACAGAATATAAAATTAAAATAATCATTTAAAATGATAAAATAAAGATCCTATTTTCTACCCAGATGGATTCTGTGATAAAATGATAGACAAAGGAAAAACTGCTAAAGAAAAGGCAACAGACACAAGACAGCTAGAGATGACAGTATACTTCCTTACATGTGTGCCTATATACACAAATGCATGCACACATGCCCACACATACATCTGTCTATCACATTAGCTTGAACAAAATAACATAAACTTTAACCGTAAAGTAAGAATAAGAGCATATCACACCTTTAAATCAAACAGGTCTATAAGTAAATAAAATTCTTATCCAACCCAAATTATTTATGGATTCTACTTATACCACATTTTATACAATAGTATTTCATTGCTATAACAGAAACTCAATAAATGTAGAAAATTAAGCAATTATAGTCACAAAACTATATATAATCTATATATAATCTTCATTTCTTTGTTTCATACTTTTTCTCAGCATTCATATATCTTCCATTCAGACATATACTCCATCAAATTAAACACTGTTCCCCCATCATCTGTACTTTATTGGGCATATTCATAAGGAATAAACTATTGGTTACCACATTCACATATATTCATAGATCCACATACGTATCTTTTCAGTTTATACTAAATCCAAAGTATATTTAGTCATTTCCATTTCTTTGTTAAGAATTCTTTGTTGCTGTTGACCATTATTCTACTAGCCTTGCATTCTTTTCACAAGGAAAATATTTAAAAACTCCTTACAAAACATACCCAAGTATTGCCCCAAATATATGGTTAGTTCCATAATGAAATTTTCAGTGAGGGAAATATAACCTCATTTAGTCATAATAGCTGTATCTATAGCAAAAAGAGAACATTCAAATTTTAAGTTTTTTTACCAATTGATTTTATTCATTAACATATATTAGAACATTTGACTAGTATTGAAGTAGAGAATATGAGACATTCAACCATCCAATACAATACTCAAGCTGTACTGTCTGGTACACTCCATTCCATATGGAGTGAGGATCAATGTATAAAATAAGTTATGTAACAAAGGTCTAAGCGTTCTAGCCAATATGTATAATACACAGTAGAGAAAAATGCAGGGGCAGAAAATTTGAATTCTTATGAACTAATATTTTAAAAACATAGCCTTGGCATCAATACAAAATTTAAATGATACCTAAGAATATACTAATTTTTGTACTAATTTAGTACAATTCAACATTCTTGCAACTGAACAAAATTTAGCAGACATTCTTCCAGGAAACTTAAAACATGCTAATATAAGAATTGCTAGCTAAGTTATTAACACTATTTTTTTAAAAACAAACTAGTAGATAATATAAGTATACATTAAATAAAATATTTAAACATGAACAAAGTTATTTCAAATAATTGCCACCTTAGCAAAATAATTTTATATGAAACTCAAAGTACCCTCTTTACATGGTTCTCATATAGGTAAGCATCAATCATTATAGTACTACTTCTTAGAAATATTTTTAAGCAGGCTGATCATATAAAATCATGATTGCCTTTTACAAAAAAAAATTAAAGAACTAAGAAAAAAATTGAATTCCTGATAAAATTACTGATTGTCCTTCATAACACAATAGAACTCTCTGCTTTAAAAAATATGGTCATTTTTAATTAGCAAACTTTTAAATAGGTTTATAGGCCATTAATGGATTAATAAAATTGGGGAACCAAAAATTAAAGTATTACTATTGCCAGAAGTAAAGCAACATATATTTTAACATCTAAATTAAAACTGTGAATTACTCTAAAAATACATTGACATTTTCAAGAGTATACAGCATTAATATACAGCACCATCCCAGTAATCACAGCCTTACAGGAAAAAGGAAGCAATAAAGTCACAATCGAGTAAACATCAAAAGTATCACAATATAATGCAACCATTGTTAAATTTTTCTTGTTTTAAAATTCTGTACTATATGTACTCTTATCACAGCTTTTTTTGGTTTTGTTTCTACTATTTTTACACTTAAAAATATAAAAATAAATAAATAAATAAAATCAAACTCAATGAAAAAAAAAAGTATCACAATATAAAATTGTCAGTTAACTATGTTGCAGATAGACTCTCAATGATCCACTGATACATGACCAAAACAGAACTAGCAAAAAGTACAAAATTTAGGTTGAGACTTTTAACTCATACTGCACACTGCAAAGATTATGTGACCATATTTCAACATCAAAGGTAAAGTTGCCATATGAACCAGATCTAAGCATTTTATTTTCCAATAAAAGCTAATAAGCTGACACTTACTTAACTCTTCCCTGTTTAGGGGGGAGAGGTTTTTGTTTGTTTGTTTGTTTTGTTTTTTAGCTGTTCAAGGATTACTGAAGTTGGAGACTACATATGAAAACTATAGTTCATCATCTCCCAGAAAGATATTTCTCCAGATTGCCCTCCAATCCGTGAAATCTAAGATGCCTAAGGATTCTTCTTTGTGAAGGTCTTACAAATATATCCAAAGATGGTGAGAGTCCCATATGGCTCTGATAAATGAAACCCATTATTGTGAATTTCAAGCTCTTCTTTAAAACAAAACACTATTGGGTGAATTTCGTGCTCTTGAAATAAAGCACTAATTGCATGGCCTAACAACACTGCATCCTCTGCCTAACAGACATTTTAAGTTGTGCCAAATTGGTTTTGGGATGTGAACAAATATCCTGGAGCCAGATTCTCATATGCAGGCACTACTGCCTAGAAGGAAGTTGGGCACTCTTGGAAACAACATTAACTCTTTCAGGCCACCAGGGAATCTAACTCTCACTAAAAGAAAGGCCTCTTTTAAGAAGAAAACAACTCATTCTGTCCAAAGTTAAACCTATAAAAGGAAAAAACAACAATGGAGTTGGGGCTAGCTCAGCACTGAAGTGAGCATAGACACTAGACAGTCCCTGTACCTGTACCACAATACTTTCTCAAATGTATCCAAAAACTTTTCACTTTTCCTGTGTGTGCATAATTTCTAAAATGTTAATAAAAATTTAGTTAATTCAGAAGAGGAGAATTCATTTATGCTTAATATGACACATTTGCCTCAGGTCAAGTGATAAGAAACTTGTTTGTTTTGTAACTTCTTTTGCCACATGGAATATCATTTTCACACTAAAATTTTACTATGGCCTTCCCATCTTAGTTCAGAAAGATGTCTTCAAATCAGCAGCTTCATAATTAAATAGCAACTGACATCATCCTCCTCTCTTAATGCAGATGTTAACAAAAATAATTTTTTAAAACACCTAAATGTAAGAAAAATAATACCTGCCATTTCTTTTTCATTCTTAATTTCTTCACAAGTAATCCTTTTAAAATCATGTTGTTTATTTTTGTAGGAAATTTTATTAGGCACTTAATTTGCAGTATCCTGAATGTAGAACATTTACCCTTTAGTCAGCAATTATATATCCCCCTAAGATTATCCAAAGTCCAGTTACTATAACTTTATACCAACAGTTCTCAACCTGTGGGTCGCGATCCCAGTGGGGGTCGAACAACCAAAACACAGGGGCCACCTGAAGCCATCAGAAAATACCTATTTAAACCCATGCTATGCCATAGTGAAATGTAGTGAATTAGTAATTTGAAGCAGCCACCAAAATTATTTCTTGGTTTGGGGTCACTGCAACATGAGAAAATGTATTTCTGGGTCATGGCATTAGAAAGGTTGAGAACCACTGCAAAGTTTATACTTTCACATTACTGTCACTTTGTGGAAGTCACATACATCTTTCAACTTTGAAGAGTTAATAAAGATATAGAGAAAATTACAATGGCTATTTGGGGTAAAAAATAACTAAATGCCTAAATAACAGGGTTTTTTTTGGTTTGTTTGTTTGTTTTGTTTTGTTTTGTTTTGTTTTTTTACCCAGTACTAGTTTAAGCCTTTTATACTATACTTCTACAGCCATATTTAATTGCCAGTCAACTGGTACAAGTGAAAGTGAACTACTATAAGTCTGTCCTCCATTTTTAATCAAGACTGACATTCTAACAATTAAGCTGTGAATGCTGCTGCCATAAAAAAAAAGCTGGTTGTGGAGGCACATGCCTATAATCCCAGCACTTGGGAGGCTGAGGCAGAATGATCAGCATGAGTTCAAGACCAGCCTGGGCTACAAAAGTGAGCTCAAGACCAGCCTGAACTGCACAGTGAAACCCTGTCTTAAAAAGAGAGAGAAAAAAAAATGAGTTCCAAATTCCATGGAAAATTGAAGTTCTGACTAGTATTTCTATTAGCATTCCCTTTTCCAACCTCAATCTCTATAATGACATCAAGTTAGGAGAACTGGTATCAAAAGTTAGCTTAAGTTCAAACCCCTCTGGTCAACTATACTTAGAACATTTAAAGTAAGTCTTTCTTTCAGTAGGTGTCCACGGGCCGCCAAGATGGTTCAGCAGTCTAAAGCGTCTGCCTACTTAGGAAAGTTTAGGCAACATGGTTCAATCCCCGGCACTGCATGCTGTGCCAGCCTCACCCCTAGGGCAGGCTGAGCAGGCCATAACACAAAATAAATAAATAAAGTTCAATAGGTATCCACTACATTTTTCACGTGTATAGAATTGCTGCAAGCTCAGAACCAATTTATTCAACGCCATTTTCTGTTGGTAGTTCCTTGTTTATTACAAAATCAAATAAATGCAAACAGATACTTAAAAGTCATACACAGTGTCTTAGAGCTCAGCTAGTCTTAAAATAGCCTTAAGATTCAAAACATTTGTTACTCAGTCGCTTATACTGAAAATATAAGCAGAATGACTTTTGAAAAGATGTGTAGATAATAGCAAGGAAGAAGGAAAAGATGAAGGGGAAGGGGAAAATGAAAGGGAAAGGAAAAGGGAAGCAAAAGGGGGAGGAGGCGTAGAGGAAGATAAGGAGAAGGTAAAAAGGGGGAGGAGGGAGAGAAGGGGAGGAGAATGACAAGAACAAGGATGAGGAGCAGGAGGACGAGGAAAAGGAGGTGAGGGAGCAGGAGAGAAAGACAGAGGGGAGGGGAAGGTCAATGAGAGGAAGGAGAAGGGGAGGAACAGGAACAGGAGCAGCAGCGGTGGCAGTGGAGGAGGAAGAGGAAGATGAGGATGAGGAGGACAAGGAGAAGGAAAAGGAAGGAGGAGGAGGAGGAGGAGGAGGAGAAGACGAAGACGAAGACGAAGACGAAGACGAAGACGAAGACGAAGACGAAGACGAAGACGAAGACGAAGACGAAGACGAAGAAGAAGAAGAAGAAGAAGAAGAAGAAGAAGAAGAAGAAGAAGAAGAAGAAGAAGAAGAAGAAGAAGAAGCAGCAGCAGCAGCAGCAACTCAGGAAAAGGGTCAGAACAGAATTAAAGGAATACAACAACCTTGACCAACAAAAAAACTGAACTATCCAATTTTCTTAATGAAGCAAAGTATAACCTAATTTCCAGTAGCAACCTAACACAAAAAAGTGCTTCTATCTTTAGGAAAGTTATTTTGTCTATTTTAGCTTTTATTTTTGAATCTAAAATATGAGTAATATAGTTTTAAACACCAACTTCTTCCTGCATCTCTATACTGGCTACGATTTTTTTTTTTAAATTTCCTGAGCCAAAACCTCACCCAGATACCATCAGTTATTTTCTCTCATATTTCCTGTCTCCTTTGCCTCTTCAAGGAAATAAAACTATCAAAGTTAAACACTCACAGTGGGCAAGGCAGTCTTTGACTTAAGGACAGGATGGAGTAAGTTGTGCTAAAGTGCCTATTTGGCCCCAAAGGTTCATTGTTGGGAAACTACCTCCCAGAACTAGGTCCACTGGAATTTTTCTCAGGAAAATGGACAACTGTTTTAAGATAGACATGCCATTTAAGCTGGTCTCAAATAAAAATAAATTTAGGATATTCAAAAACACCCTACAGGACTTTTCCCTCTGGAACCTAAATAAATCACTGACCAAATTTTCCAATTCATGCTCTCTTGGTAAATGAAACATTCTGCAAAATCATGTTTTAATTTTTACATCTGAAAAAGGATAGGCAAACCTCTTCATTTGATATTTTCATCTTTTCTTAGTACTCTAAAAGAACAACATTTGTGAAAAGGCTACTGTTAGAAAAGAAAATTAAACTATAAACCAAACTTCTGAAAACCTTAAAAGCATGCTCCAAATAATATATATACTATATAATGGTTTTGTAAATCATTCTAAAGGTAAATATTTTAAAATATACACATGGGCATTATGAGTAGCCTTAAAAACATATAATTTTAAATTATAAAATCAGGATTTTCATATCTAAAAGATTTATTTCATAATTTCTATAAGTTTTGACTATACCATTGCATATAAAATACAAAAACATTTATAAAAATAGAAAAGCATTACATTTTAACAATTCACACACAGTTGTCAATTGTCAAGCATATTAGCATTCATATTACATTAATATATACACTATCACTTTATATTAGGAAACTTTTTTCAAATGCAAACATTAGGAATGCTCAAAAATCAGCTTTAACCCTCCAACCCTGGTCCTCCTGGGCTCAAGGATCTGGCTGGTCCCAAGGGTTGGAGGGAAAAACACCAGCATTTTGCTTTAGCTGTTGCATTTTGTGTTATGGAAATGCATAGTGTGTAGACTGTTTATACTGTCTCTTTAGAAATCCAAAATTTGTAAGTTAAGAAACTGAAATAAAAATGACATTAAGAAAAAAAAATTTTTAAAAATCGGCTTTAAGAAGCACTCACGAATCAATTCTATTAATATTTTCATTGTACATTAAATACAAATCAAATGTTTTAAGACAGATAGCAAAGGCCATATTATAGTACAATGGTAAACTTGAAAATTTCCTTCAAATAATCTGCCTAATTAAAGAATTCTAACTCTTAAATAAAGATATAAAAAAAGTTTAGTGTATACAATGCTATAATCCCAACATTCTGGTAGGATGTGGCAGGACACTCTCAAACTCAAGTCTCAGCCTGGGACAACTTACTGAATTAGTGACAGCATATCTCAAACTAAAAAAAAAAAAAAAAAACATTAAAAGTGTTGACATTATATTTCAGTGTGAAGGCTCACAGTTAAACCTCTCATAATGAAAAAAAAAATTCATATATATTTACATGAGTTCATACCTAAGAGTTTGCCTTAAATCTCGGTGTAGATTCTGACTCTGCCATTTTAGCAATTCTGGGACTGCTGACACTTTGGGGAAGGAATTACTTTGCTTCAGCTACATGTAAAATAGTTGTATTATGTTAAATTGGATTAGGACCATGTGTTTACTTGAAAATTAAGTATAGCTAAGAAGATATATTAGGCTACTAAATGGCAAAGAGTAGAATATAGCAGTTAAGGTGGATGCCCTGGTAGTCAGTCAAGAGATTAGCAAAGCACACTTCTGGCAGTGTTGTGGAAGACTGACCATAAGGTCTATATCTAGTCCTTTGCCCTTTCCTCTTGAATTATTCCCTTGTACTGCTTCCTGATCATCATGAACTAATCATTTTTGCTTTGCCACATTCTTTCACCAGGAGGTTCCTACCTTGGAACCCACTAACCCTGGACTGAAATCCTAAAATTGTGAGCCAAATTAAACTTCTGCTCTTCTAACCTGTACATGTTTGATTCTGATATAAAATTGATATAATACCAAACACGCAAACAGGTTAAAAGGGGAGATGTTTGCTATCAAAATTAGCTTTTTACAAAGTTTATTCTCCCTTTTGCCATTCATCAGATATTCAATCTTGGGTAAATGCTTAACCATTCTAAATCCTGTTTACTTCTTTGTTAAGAGATACATTCTAGATTTGGTGCAGAGTTTAAAAGATATGTCATAGCCATGACTCTTGAACAATCTCATATCTATAATCAGTATTGCTATTTAGATATATCTGAAGCATTAGGAAGACTCAAATTCTACCTCCAGGTAAAAATCATTTTCAATGGAAAAAATAAGAAAATATTTTTCAACTTACATGGTGCAACTGATAATTGTTACAGCATGTCAGTATACACTTTGTTGTCTCCTCGAGTTGGGCATTATCAACTATCATATAGTTTTGTTGAATTAAAAAAAATATGATACAGAAAAAAAACCAAGACTCTGAATTTTGGCTTGAACATGTAACAGTTTATAACTTTGACAATTAATTCTATAAGGTTTCATCTTTTGATCTGAACCATAAAGAGAAAAGGAAGTGGGAAAAAGAAAAGAAATATGTGTAAGAGAGTAGGTAAAGATTATATTTAGCAATTTGTGTGAAAGGTTCTCAATAATATCTTTCTGCCTTAACTTTAGGACTACTAAGAAATTGCAATTTTTCTTTCAAGTCTAAGTTTGTCCTATAGAGCAGTACCACCTCTGGCCTTCTAGATATAAAGAGTATATACAGTTAAGGAATAATGGAAGAGACAAGAAAGAAAGATATAAAAATAAGAACATTTTGATAGTATGGCTTTCAAATCAGAGCAGTAATTCATACACTTAGTAACATTACCATCTATGAAGTATTTTTCCTAAAATACAGAAACCATATACTATTCTTACTTTCTTTGAGGGGGTACTGGGAATTGAACTCAGACATTGCATTTGCCAAGCAGGCCATGTACCACTGAGTTATATTCCCAGGCCTCCAAATAAAGAGTCACAACAGCCAAATTATGGGATCAGCCTAGACATCTATCAATGATTAAACAGAGAAAATGTGAGAAGTTTATGAGTACGGTATGTACGCACACATGCAGTGGAGTATTGTTCACCCATAGTAAACAAAATCATGCCATTTCCCTAAGAATGGATGGAACTAGAGATCACGTTAAATTAAACAAGCCAGACATAAAAACAACAGTATTACATGTTTTCACTTAACATATGGAAAGTAGAAGAACAAAAGATGACAGGAAAGTAGAAAAAAAGAGTAAAGAGATTAATGGGAAAAGGGAATAGTAAGAAATGGTAATGAGTGATAAATAAGATCAATGGATGACATGTACATATAAATGTTATAAGTTTATATAAACAAATTAAATGCCATGTACTATTTAACTAATATGAAATAATAAAAATATAAGAGCATACTCTAGAAATCTGTATTTTAAAAATCCTCTAGCCAATTATGATATATTATAGCAAACAGAAATTATCTAAAATATGTGAATTCACTATGAATAACAATGATTAAGCTGTATTCCACACATATTAAAGATGGAGCTCAGACATCTATATTTAACAAACATCCTAACTCCAAATTTTACATATACTAAATTTAAGAAGTACTGAACTATATAGGAATTTGTTTCATCAATTTTGGTTATTTTAAAGTATTTTTCTATATTTAATAAACATAAGTAAAAAATTAGTTAATAAAAGGTATCTAAACAACAGATTTTAGGCAAAGTGTTATCATTATTAGAATAGGATTTAACCCAAAACTTAGGACACCATACCGTGGTAATGTTTCAAGTCATCTCCAAAGTTTACTACCACAGACACTACACTTGGTCTTACCCAAAAGGCAGAGAAGTGAGACTATCACACAGAGAAGTACTCTAAAAAATACCATGAACTTCAATGTTTATAAATCTGTGTGTATTGCTTAGACTTACATGTTAGTGCCTTTCTTTAAGTAGAGCAATGATGACAGCATCATCAGTATTTTATACTGCTTTTTATTATCTATAAATTTTTCTCTATATAGTAACTCATTTAATGATCAACAACTCTGAGAGGTGGACAGGACTACCTATCTTCCTACAAATTAGAAAACCAAGTTTAGTAAGCCACCTGCCCACTCCTCTGTTGGCTCATATTTACAGTGAGATACAGATCAAAACCCCAAAATATAAATGCCATGCAGAAATGTGTATAATTTAAAATAGCAGTGACTTTTTTCAGTGTTATAATAAAGCCTCATACAAGCATGTAACCTCTAAATTCTAAGTAGTCTACACTCCCATCTATACCAATACATAGATTCACCCTGTTACAAAACAATAATATTGTAAACTAGCCAGAAATAATCATTCATTCAAACTTCAAACATCTGAATGACTGTGATGAATGTCTTAGAAGATTCTGGAGACAGAAGAAAAAATAAGACACAAACATTATCCATAAGCTCAAGCCTTATTTGAAATACATCCTTTGAAACAATAGCAATACAATGTGAGAAGTAGCATTATCCAGATATGCATATGAAATCTGTCATTAAAGTTTGCAGGAAGCAGTAACTCATTGTCTGAAATGACTCAACTGGGCTTTTTTTATGAATGCAAAGAACTGAGTGAAAATCTCTAATAATTCCTGCTTCCTCTATCTCCAATTCTAAGTTATATACATCTTTGTTCCTAGAATTGTTAAAGGACTTCTAATATACCCTGGTATCAGAAAGGGTAAGGTATAAATGTCCCAATTTTTCCTTCAGTAATAAGAATTGTCAAATACACTAAAGATTTTATGGAATATCTCTACATCTGCTGCAAAATCAAGAGATTAAAACAATTTTCCAATATTTTATAAACGTCTTGTACTTTCCTTTTCAATGACTTATGTATTAGTTACTCACTCAGCAACAGGGACACAAGGTGGCACTGTCGTGCTGACATTCATTTTAGGGCCTTTTCTAAATAGACAAATTTGAAAGAAGTAAAAAAAGCCTTATTTTGTGACAACTAAAACCAGAGTTGTAATACTAGCCTTATCTTAGAACTGCCAGCATTAATAGTAGCCCAAGGAAGAGCAAATCATCTTGTGTTTTATGAATATCATATCCTGCCTTTATATAAGAGAACATATTCTCTGATGGCTTCTCCAAAATGTCATATCTATGTTTATGAAAGTGTTCAAAGACATATACTTAAAAATCTCCAAGTAAAAACTCAGAAGTGAGCTGTTTACCACTGGCAAGCTGTGGACATGGACCACCTCTCCATCTAGTGGCCAGTAGAGAGGAGTGGAGCCATAGTGACTATGTTGCATTTCTTACTTAAAAGCAGCTTGTACGAATCATCTATAGGCAATTAATTAAGTCTGTCTAACAAACAGCAGTTTTTTTGTTTATTGCATTTATTTAATGATCAAATAGACCCAAAAATATATTGTGACATGTACGTAAAGAACAACCATTTCGAAATGAAAGTGGTTGGGCTTCCTTTATTCTACCATTATTATCAACCTAAACTTCTCCCCATATATCTATAACTTCAAAGCAGAAAGCAGAGCTACCTATACATGTAGCTTTCTACAATAAAGACAACTATTCCTTACTTAAAAAGGAATTGCTCCCCACCCCACTCTCAAGCACGCTGAGCCTGTGATGGAGTCTGGGCATGGTGGCATGCACCTGTCATCTCAGCACTTGGTAGTTACAAGCAGGAGGATCACTGTGAGACCCTGTACAAAGAAAAAGAAAAAAAAAAAGACAGAGAGACAAAAACGGAATGGTTCCCTATTTTATAGTCAAGAAAATTGATGAATAGAAAAATTATGATTTACTTAAAGTTACACAGTCAGAACTGAAAACCAGGCCTCAAGATTTAACCACTAACTCCTTTTTTCGAAATTAATTATTACCTCCTGATTCACCATAAAGTGTTGTTTGTACTTTTAACATATCAGGAAAATAATTTCTAAAGCTTTTATTCATATATTTTCATGTTTGTCACTGAATCCCTGTGTACAAATTCTATCACATTTTCATATTCATGGATATATATGAGTATGTAAAGAATACTATCTTAAAACTAAAACATTATACATTTAACATTTAGAAATGAAAACAGCCAAGTGGGCAAGAAATGCTATTCAAAATTGCTATAGAAAATCAGTTGCAGAAAGCATTTCTGTAAAACAAAACCTGAATTCATTGCAATAGATGGAAAGCTTAGAATTTTTTGTTTTGCTTGATGTAAAAATAAAATATTTGACTGTGAGGGAAAAAACATATTCAGTCCATCACTTCATCCATTTTATTTTTTAAAGGTTATTTGTTTATTTGGTACAGGGTCTCTACACAGCTCAGACTTACAGTGATCCTCCTGTTTCAACCTCCCCTGACTGCAATTATAGGTGTGCATCACCACGCTAAGTTTCAGTGGCCAACATGGTGTGCCCAGGGCTTCAGGGCCAGCATGGCATGCAGTACTGGGAATGAAACTCGGATCCTTACATTTGCCAGGCAGGTGCTTGAACTACTAAGCTATCTTTCCAATCAATTTCATCCATTTTAATTCAGCTTATAATGCAACTTGTTCTGAGCGTACTTTCAAGAAATACTTTGTTAGGAAGGCCTTTTTTTAAAAAATAAATGAAATCTATCCACCAACTATGAAAATCTATTCAAACTACTCCAAACTCAAGCATAAAAGGAAAACAAAAGTATGAAGAAAACCTGGTTGTGGATACACTTTGAGTTGTTTTAAGTTTTTCTTCTATGATAAACTTTTAGTGGTCTTGGAAACTATCGTTAGAAATCGTCTTGGGATACACAAATTTTCATGTGCTTAAGACAAATGGATAAGCTAATGTTGTATGAATAGGTCAAGTGGCTCTTATACGAGGTTAAAGTCTTTCTCTTTTAAGCCTTTACTTTTAAATGTTTTAAAAGTTCTATCCTTTCCACCATCAGCACTATTTATCTCGACTTATCTCTACTTGCTTCTTTAATCATCTATATTCTTCTGATGATGAAATCAAGATCCTTCTTGATTTGAGTAGCCAAAAGAACTAAAGCCAAGGTATAAATGACCAAAATGAAGACATCAATAAAAATGTATAGAACCTGTATTTATTAGGCCAAGAAGAATTTAGTGTGCCAAGAATTAATAGGATGGAAAAGCAACAGTCATAAATAGTATAATCAGCATTATGACATATTTGCCTGACTTCTATTCAAACAATAAAAGAAATGTATTGTCAGAATTTAAGTAAATACCTTGCTGTCTACATAAGTTGTTTTGTTTATAATGATAGTCATGTAATTTCCATAGATATGCATACATTAACTGAAATACACAGCTAGAATATTCATAGCTTTCTACTAGTAATAGATTTTTATGAAGCTTTAACTTGGTACCTGAAAAAACTTGTCACATTCCTTAAATTTTTTCAATAATACTTCTTTTACTGGAAAGAAGTTCATATTCCACAAGGAAATGCAGCAACAAATCACAATTTTTCACAACAGTAATTCACCAATTATTTTTAAAGCAAAGGTAAAAAGTCACTATACAAGATAATTTGTTTAAAAACTTAAAAAATAAAGCCCTGTAGAAGATAAATTATGGATTGAAAAAAAAGCTTATATTAACAATTTCCAGGCTTGGAAAAACAGCTCAGTAGTCTAAGCACCTGCCTGACAAGTGTAAGGACCGAAGTTCAATTCCCAGTACTGCATGCTATGCAGGCTACTGAAATCGGGCATGGTGGTGCGTTTCAGCACTGAGGAGGCTGAGACAAGAGGAATACATGAGTCCATAGCCAGACCCTATGCCAAATAAATAATAAAAACAAAATTTTCCCTAAGGCTAAACTTCATTGTTGTTGACACTTCTATCTGTACAGTTTTAGTACATACTTTTACCTTTTTAAGTGTCAAAGACCCCAATCTCAATGACTTAATTTTATTTTTACAGAATATAAATCCTAACATTAGTAATTTAACTTGAAAGCTTTTCCTTTTTTTATGGTACTGGGAATCAAACTCAGGACCTTGAACTTGTCAGGCAGGTACTTGTATCACTGAACTTTCTCTTCAGCCCCAGAAAACTTTTCAAATAAAGTAACATTCAATTGTTTAATGTAGAATATGGATGGTAAATTCATTACATCTTAAGATAGAAATATTCAATGCCAAAAGTGCTTCTAGTACCAAAAATAATGTATTTACCTTTTCATCAGAATTACAAAGTTACAACTAGCTATTCCAAATTAACAGTATATATGCATTTTGATCTGAGAAATGGGTGAGTGAACTTATAATCCTGCTCATCTCAGTATTTTGACCTGGCAGTCAGTAACTAACTTGACTAGTCACGGTACTCACATAAGACCTGCTTTTGTTAATGCCACTACAAAACGCCCAGCTGCAGTTTTAGTTGAACATCAAGATTCCAGAAAGGCAAGTTCCATGTCCCCAAACTTCTTACTTTCAAGTGAACAGTAAAATCACCAAAAGGCTTGATCCTGGAGTAGAGAAGAGGTTCTGAAGCCAAACTTGAGCATAATTTTTTGACAGTTAGCATACCACTTACTACTTTAATTGAATGGCTAGAGTGGCAAAAAAAAAAAAAAAAAAAAAAAAGCCTCTTTTTCTTATAAAACCTTGAACACTGTTTTCAACATCTGCTTCACTGCATACACTTTAGTAATAATAGCATCATTTCTTCCCAAAGACACAGAAACTTGCCTATGTATAATATATATGGAACAGGAAAATATAAATTCAGGCATTCTCTAGAACTTTTAGAAGATAACTATTGTCTTTGGGGTATTGGAAAATAGACCGATCTTATTAGCTATCTAGTATTAGATATAGTTCCTGAGAACTCTCCAAAATGCTAGAAATTATTTAACTGATGAAAATGTATGATGGTGCGGGCGAGATGGCTCAGCAGTCTAAAGTGACTGCTTAGGCAAGCTTAGGCAACCACAGGGACCATGGTTCAATCCCCCAGCACAACATGCTGCACCAGCCCCACCACCAGGGCAGGATAAGCTATCCATGATTAAATAAATAAATAAATAAATAAATAGATAGATAGATAGATAGATAGATAGATAAATAAATAAATAAGAAAGAAAGAAAGAAAATGTATGGAACAAATTTTTCCAGGAATTACAAATTTCAAGTTTTGTAAGATGATGTACAAGTACTAAATTTGAATTATTAAGGCAAAGTATTAAGTGGCTAACACTGACAATTATTTAAGATAGTCAATTATAAAATGTAAAAAAAAAATGTAAAAGTTTTACTTCTAATTTTAATAACTCTTCAACATATACACTTGCTAGTATTTCCTGTCCTTGATGTAGGACAAATTGTTCCTGTGTAAGTTAACATATGATTTCCACAATTATTTCTTATAGCAATATGGCTATACAAATGAAAATACCTAGATTTTCATTTCAGCACTCTGTGCTTTCTTACACTATTGCAGATCCTTGCTACTTAAAGAAGTTAGGATGGGCATACTATTTTATAAAAGTTGAGTTAAGCATATTTTTAACTAAAATATCATAGTTTATTAAAATATTTCTACAGCTGCCTCTAAATTAAATTGAATGCTCATGTTCAATGTTTCAACATTTATACTTAAGTGGTCATGCTTTGGGTTAAAAAGGCTGGAACAAGCAGCAAAGAATGTCAACACCAGGGGACCAGTGAGACAGCTCAGTGGACTAAAGTGCCTGCTTAGGCAAGTGCAGGGACCTCAGTTGTATCCCTGACACCACAAGCCATGCCAGCCCAGCCCCCAGGGTGGGCTGAGCTGACCAGAGACCCTGTAACAACCAAATATATTTTTAAAAATAAAAGTGTCATCTCAGCACTGGGGAGGCTGAAGCAGGAGGATCGGTGCAAGTTAGAGACCAGCCTGGGCTACAAAAGTGAGCTCAAGGCCAGCCTGAACTGCACAGTGAGACCCTGTCTCAAAAAGACAAAAAATAAATAAATAAATAAATAAAAATAAAAGTGTCAACACCAGTCCTTCCTTCACCAGAAAAGATCACTAATTAGCAATCTGAGCCAAATGATGCTTCCACATACCTTGCCAGACCCTGGGGCACAACACATTTGCTTAGGTCTTAAATTTGTCTTCCCATGTGGCAGCATGACCAGCCTCTAGTCAGAATAGGGCCTATCTATGAACACACCCACTGATAATTTCTATATTTATAGAAAGCCAGAACATGTGTAGATAATCACACAATTGGATATTTATATAGTGCCAGATTTTATGAATACAGGAATTTGTTAATTAGCACAAGGACTAATAATTAAAATTCAAAAATAGATAAATAAACAGGAATGTCATTTATTCGTTAATATTTCAGGGGAAAAGTATGCAGCTGCTATCATTTTGGTGAATATAGGCTTCTTCAAAAAAATATAAAAAAGGAAAACTTTTTTCAATTTTTGAAATCCTAAAAAGTAAGATCCAGGAAATCATTAGTCTTTATAGTAAAAATAACCTTAGTGATTTACTCTTTAATTTAAAAAGAAATTAAAACACATAAACTGGCATGTGCTTGGCACATGAATTATACTTCTTGGTATTCTTTTTTAAAATCTATTTCAAAGAATCAATGCTGATTTTCATCAGATAGGAGTAAAAAGCTCATATACGTCACTCAGGAGCAAATTGTTTTAGCTACAGGGCATGGCAAAACATGAAATAACTGCTTTAGAGTACTTCCTTATGTGGGTGTGTTAGATAACTGTCTGCTACAACATTAAAATGAAACACACTATGACCTGACCAAGACTTCAGCAATCTAAACAGGCACATTTATGTGCTGACAGGAAGAGCCCACCACAACCAGCATGGCTGGTTAATGAATTTTTCTGGCACACTATAGCCCTCCTGTGATGCGAGCCTTTCAGCTTTCCAAATCCCTATACAGCAGAGCACACTGGTTTTGAGTTTACTTATGCACATTTTACAATGTCCTGCTGTATTTAGGTTGGGACGGTCCCTTTCAGAAAAGAGCAAGCTTATTTTTTTTTTTTTTATAAAAATATTTTAGATCTACTGAAGGCTAAGAATTACAATGCAAAGAAAAGCCATGTATGTATTCTAAAACCACAAAAAAATGACTAATTCTTTTAGTCATTAAAGGATGACTTCCTTTTATTCTTTCTAGAAGTTTAAAAGAAATTATTTTTCCAATGAGAGCTTCTCTATATTTTTGCTTGTGTTTATACTTAATGTGAAATTTTTAGAAATACCATGAATTTCATTGATATAATCATATATATATATATATATATATATATATGTCTTTGAATAAACTTACATAAATACAAATATTTCCAGACATGTGTACAGAAAAAGAGAATGACTAGTCTGATATATATATATATATATATATATATATATATATCAGTCTGATATATATATATATAATATTTCTGATATAGTCTGATATTGATATATATATATATATATATATATATAATATTTCTTTGTAAAAAAAAAGTCAAATTTTGGATAGTTCTCGCAATGAAATAAAATGACAGGTGTATGAGACATGCACATTTTTGACCTATTAGTTTTGAAACAAATTTTGAAATGGAAGAAATCATATCATAATGTATGCCACACTAACATACATTTCCAAAAGTCTTCCACCGAAGTTCTTCCTAGATCTTTGGGAGTATAATCTTTGACAAGACCTGATAAAGTATACTTCTTCGTACTGATTTTGGTGAAAGCAGGCATTTCCAGCTTAAGAGGCAGTTTAAGAAATAAACAAATTAAAAGTCAAAGCATAAATTTTTTAAAAGACCTAAAAAGAGACTTTTAGCAGTAAAAGTTCACCACCCTCTTGGAATAATGGATTTTAAGTAAACATTTTACTAGGTTTGAACCTTGAGAATGTATTTGAGAATCTGCTCTAGAGTCCCAGGTGGGTTAAGAATATTGCTTTATGAGCTTCTTTGTGTTATCAGAGAGGCCTAATGGAATTAAGAGAAGAAAAAATGTCTGCCACTTATATTAAATAATTTATTATAAAAAGGTGATTGTTATTACTAAAGATCTCTACAGATAGCATCCATTTTCTATCATTGCCCATGTACTCTATATGCTGTAAATATTTATATGTCACACTATCTCCCTGAATTTTTATCAAATATTTAGAAGATTTACTTTCAAACAACTCCAAATAAAACACTATTAAGAAATCTATCTCAAATTAACTTTGTTCAGTGACCCCCACTGAATGTAGAGGAATACTATTTTAGGGAAACCCTTCAATAACATCATTTAGATTAAAACGTAAATTTTCCCACCATAAAAAAATGTAAAAAGAGGCAAAAACTACTTCAAAACTGTATTTCAAATAATAAATACATTATTTATAGTCCCTACAATGTTAAATGAATACTCACAGTTGTTGCATTAAATGGCCTGATACACTTCATAGCTTCTACTTTGTAAAAAGATGGCCAGTCCCTATTCCTCCCTCCAGAAGCATAAACAAACAGTAACATACTAAAAGGAAACTAACTGTCCTAAGATAAAAACTACTTGTCATGAAAGTTTGCATTGTTCTAGCCTTACAGATACTCCCATAAATACAGAAGTCCATCTGTAAAAGTCAGAACACAGAGTACCTCATTTTTTCAAACCATATCTCCAAGATGCAATATTTCTGTAAGTGACAACAAAAATAAATACTTGATTCTTACCCACCTTCAGCAGCTACCCCTCACCTTACATCCAATGCCACCACATAAACATACAGGCATAAGCATTCAACCTGTTTCAAGGGTATAAACTGTAAATATGGACTTTAAACTTCAATGCAAAACAAAGAACAAAAGTCTCATTTTAGTAATATCCATACTGGCACTGCACCTAAAACTAATTGGCAAATAACTAACAAAACACACTTAGCAATAAATAAGGACAGTATGATATAGAGACAGACAGATGGAATTGCATAAACAGACAAGAAAAGCAAAGAGACAAACATACGGAGTAGTTTGTTTTAAAAGCAAACTACTTTGAACATTCTGATTTATTTGGTACTTTGAGGAAAAATAGGTTTTTGTGTAATTATTTTTAAAGTAATAAAAGTGAATCACAAGGTCACACCCTTCAACAAGTATGAAAAAAATTGCTATAGGCTAGGCCTCCTACAGATGTTCCAAATTTTAAGCTAGCATTAGCTGTGTCAAACTTAAATATGGAAATTGAAATTCAAGGAAGAAAGAAAGAATAAAAGCATTTGGGACTAAAGGAGATGGTAGACAGAGGGGGGACTGAGGCAGCAGGCTTTTTTGTTTTTTTTAAATGAAAGTTGTCTGCCCTACCTTCTTCCCCAGCGCTGAGTTTCTCTTCTCATAATCGGTGTCTCCCTGGAAGTACAGTGTGAGTGGTAATGACTGCCTGCCTCCCTAATGAGTCCATTTTCCTGCTCTTGATGTTGTGTATATACACACACTGCAACCTACCTTACAAACCACAGAGACGGGAAGAGAGAGAGCAAGAGAGGGAGGGAGAGGGGGCAGAGAGAGACACACACAGAGAGACAGCAAGCAAGGCAGTGAGAGAGGAGAGGGAGAAAGAAAAACAGAAAGAAACAGAGAGAGAAAGGCATAGACAAAGCCCTCCTACCAGACAGCAGACAGCTCTCCTTCCCCTATCCAGCAAAATGCAACTCGTGTAATGCAGCAACAGGTTCAGTACTGCCAGACCAACAGAGTGAAAAAGGTATATTCTCTATATCATTACTGCTTGCAAATAAACAGTTTAAGTGCAGCTGGCTCCACCTTCTTTATTTATGCTCCATTATGAGAAGTGTATTGTTTCAGTTCTGGCACAGTACTTATAATTATCATAAATATATTTTTGCATATTAGCACAAAATAGTGAGATGTATAACTTATTTTTGCAATATTCTAAATCATTTTTTATGTCAGAAGAATATCTACAAATCTGCTCTGACAAAAACCTGGTGATGATTTTAAAGTCAGAGTGTTCTTAGAGACGACTCTGTGAGACACAGAGTCCATATAATAGGAAAATTGATCTTAGGCAAAACTGATAATTTCAAGGAAGAAATCACGGCCCAGTAAAATAAATCAAAACTATACACAAAATTTTTAACAAAATAAACATTAAATTTAAGTTGCTAACATGCTAGTTCTCTAGAAGAAGGCAGATTAGCTGCTTCTTTGAAGCAAGCTATTCAAACATCACAATGTAATGTACTCTGTATGAACAGGTGCAACAAATATAGCATACTATAACAAATAAATCTCATAAGGAGCTACCATCATAAGCACATTTCCTAGAATCTGGATGTGAAACTGTAACAGACAATTTTTAATCTCTTATTAGGTGGGGACAAAAGCAATGCTTCTAAATAAATCTTCCTTAAAGGAAAGAAGTTTTTCTTTGTTTGCTATCTCTAACCAGTTTTTCCCACATTTTTTCACATACACTCTACTTGATGTCTTCTACCTTGCTGTTACACTGTATCTATCCTGATACTCACCTTTCTTAATATGTTTCTATACAATTTGCCTATATGCCATTTAAGTAGAACTTAGAAACATTAGAGGCAAATTTTTGTAAAGAAAATTTACTCTAAGAGTCCATTTTATGTATTCCAGTCTTACATTGGAACACCAATAATACTAAGTATACTAACTGTAAATTTATTTTTTACATAATTCAGTTTGTTAATGTGCTTAAAGATCAAACTATTTTTTGTATTATTAGGAACAACATACTATATAAGCTGCAACTCCTTTGCTTAGAATTAATTATCTACTAAAAAGTAATTATCTTTTTTTATGTATTTGGTACAGGGTCTCACTATGCAGTTTGGACTCATACTGATTCTTCTGTCTTCAGTCACCCCAGCACTGGGATTATAGGCATGTGCCGCTATGCCTGGACTGGCAGCAAGGCTGATGTAAAAAGTATCTTAACCTACTTCAGTATAGAGCTTGTTCTTGTTCAACTATATTTTATTCTGATTACCAAAGATCCTTTAGAATGTCTTAAAAATCCTGCACCATGTCTACAACAGAGACCAGTATTTCAAAATTATTTCCAGGGTAGTTGATAGCATAGAAATTAGAAGACAATGTCTACCCCATACACTGTACAAACTATCCTGAGAAAAACTCTAGTAAATGAACAAGTATCTAAGCCCTCTGATTTCACTGTAAACTTAATTCTATTCAATTTCTGCAAGAGCTGCTCACTCTCTCAAGAATGGTTGCTTAGGAGGTCACATATCCACACTAGAATTAACTGACTCCTTCTTCTACTCACATGTCTACTAAAGTCTTTCTGAAACACTTTCAGTATGCATTTTGCCCCTTGTTTTTCTGCCTCACAGTCGTTTTTCTTCTACCACTGTCTTGTTTTTCTGAGGCTTATTCAAAAGTATGAAAAAAAATTACCAATTTTTTAAAAAAGTGTATAAGCCTAGAGTTCAAGAAAATGCTTAAAATTAGTTTTATGTGCTAACTTTAAAAAATAAAGTTCCAGGTATTCTACTTTATTTTGCTTTGTTCTATCCCAAGTAAAACAAGAAGATAATATTTAACTTTTACAGGCAAAAGTCAAAAAGAATGTAGAGTAACAACTAAGACCTTAAAAAAGAATTTCTCAGTGAAAAATGCAAAATATCTCAACTCTTCTCACATATCTACACACCATACTAGATTCCAGGGACTGTCTACAGTACATTTATAGTGTTCTCTAGAATTCCAGAAACACCCTTTGTGGGAAATGGAAATAGAAAAGAATTCAGTTAATCACAGCATGAGCAGGGCTGGGGAGATAGCGCCTGCGTGGCAAGTGCAAGGTTCTGAGTTCAATCCCTGGTGCAAAAAAAAAAAAAAAAAACATGTAGTAAGGCAATAGTTTTCTCATTGATTCCTACATTGGTATGTTACAAGATAATGTGATCCTCTAGTGAGGTCCTAAAGTGGTTAAGCAAAAACTGCTTCTCTTCCAAATATAACTACTTTTTTTTCCTATGTATTTGGTTGTGACAGGGTCTAACTACGCAGCTCAGACTCACAGTAACCCTCCTGCTTTCAACCTCCCCAGAGATCAAATACATTCATAGATTCGATACAATTACAATCAAATTCCAGTAAAGATATGTTGTAAATACTTACAAATCAACTCTAAAATTTATATGCAGACCCAAAATATCCAACATGCTATTAAAAAAGAAAAACAAAATTGAGATCCAGGTAAACCTTTTTAACTTAATAGAAGAGACAATACAACAGATCAAAGAAGTCTTTTCAACAACTTGTGCTAGAGCAGCTAGAAATAAACAATGAATCAAGATATAGATCTTACTCCCTCCATAAAAATTAACTCAAAATTATTTCCAATCCCAAATGTAAAATCCAAAACTCCAAAAGATAGCATACAAAAAAATGTAGATAACTCTGGGTATGTCAATGACTTTTTAGATAAAACATCAAAGGCATGATCTGTATAAGGAAGAATGTTAACTAGACTTCATTAAAACCAAAATTTTCTTCTTTGAGAAAGACACTATTAGGAGGATGATAAAAATAACAGCTATAAACAGGGAAATAATACTTGCAGGAGACATCCAAAATCCAAAGATCTCTTAAAATTCAAAAATACCAAAGCAAACAATATTAAATAGTAGCACAAAGATCTTTAAAATTCCTAGTCAGAGAAGATACACGGATGAAAAATAAGCATAAGAAAAGGTGCTACACATCCTATGCCTCCAAAAGAACACAAATGAAATAATAACACCATCACAAATCTATTAGAATGGCCACTGACAGCCTGGGCTACACAGCATCACTCTCTCAAAATAAAAAGAAACAGCAAATAAACAACAACAAAAAAAATCAATGGTTATAAGAAGGAATGGATTTTGGGAGTAGTCAGATTACTGTATATATATGATCCAATACTTACAGATATGTGTGATTATACATTTGTTCAAACCCATAAAATATACACCACTAAGCCTGAACCTAAATATAATAAAGTATGGACTTTAGGTTGAGAAAAATTTGTCAAAGTAAGTTCACTCACAGCAGCAAATGTAGCAATCCCATAAAAGGATTTTGATAATGGGGATATCAAGCAATATATGTGTGTATATAATATATATATTCAAAGTATATATGTGCAATCTATATGTTACCCTCAAATTTTCTTTGAACCTACAACTCTTTTAAAAATTAGTGTACTAAAACTGGGCATAACAACAGTTCTACAAAGTACAGTCTATGGTCCCAAACTTAATGCTGAGGGGATGTGACCCTGGAAGATACAAAAAAAATGAATGTTTTTTTATACAGGTCTTGCTTCAACTTGCCCTTGGCCACCCAGCAGGAAAAAAAAAATGCTTAATTACAATGCATGAAACGCAGAGCTAGATTAGTGAGATGAGTTTTAGGAGGCTTAGATTCAATAGCGTCCAACGTTACAAGCTTGACTGGTGGCCCACTTCAATTGCAGAACATTTGACTGTGTATGTATCTGCTTCCTCTTAGTCCAAAGAGAAGTATATTCTTTTCCTTTTTTTTTTTT
>PVJA010026064.1:6040-30105 GCA_004027025.1 Myocastor coypus
TGGAAGCCCTGGGTTCGGTCTTCGGCACCAAAAAAAGAATAAAACCTCCTGTATACCAAAGTTGACAGTATACAATTCACTAAAAATTTCTGGTAAATTCTGCTACTGAGAAAATAGTTTAATGTTAATATAGTGTTTTCTAGACATTTACAGGACTTTTACCACACATCCTGCAGAGATAGTTTGATGGAAAGTGAAAAATAGGATTTCTTTAGTTTCTTACAGAATATCAAGGTAATTCCGAGCTTGAGAAGTATAAAGCATGTTTGGGCTAACTAGATAGGTTAGAAAATGAAAAGAAAAAAAAAATTTGCTTGTCTCTCAGAACTATCTGAGCATGTCCCAGCTGTTGTTAACTGCTAAATTTAACAAAAGACATGAAATGCTAAATGAGCAAAATATTGATCAACAGCTTCCAGAGAGGATGTTTAATGATGTTACACAGAGAGCATCAGAAAAATCCATGTTTATGTCCATTTAGGGAAGTCATTTAAAGCTTGACTCCAATTGGAAAGTAATAGCATAATAACAAGGAAGAATATATAAAATTCCCAATAATCTAGACTATGCAGAAGTCAGAAAGGCAAAATGTTAATCACTGAGTTAGCACAACAGAAAAAGTAATGTATGCTGTAAAAAAGTATGATACTGCTGTCACGTGCCCACTGTAATTTGAGAGAAAGGTGTCACACTTTTGACTTAGTGAGGGAGAAAAAAAAAAGGGGCCAAAATCTAAGTATTAAGATTCAGTAAAATATAAATAATACTTGGGCTAAAATATGAATAAATGTGGACATGGGTGTATAATAATAAATGTTCATAAAATAAAACTACTTTGTTACCAATTAAATTCCTAGAACATCTAAACAAATAGGCTATAGACTACAGAAAGCTATAAGGAATTTTCAGAATATTTCATAAGATTAGATAAAGAACAGGAATTAACATCATATAGAAGTCGACACTTTCCTTGCAACTTCCATTTTGAGAATCAAATACCTGGAGTTCCAGTATCACATTTATTTTACCATGTGCAGCAGTAAAATGCCAAAAACATACTACATATTTCAAGTACTGCATTGTCCTATAAATCCTTCTTGTAATGGCAGCTCTAAGCACAACGTTACTTTATTGTGTTAAAATTCTCCCAAGTTATAGAACCTATAAAACAGGTAAGTATAGAAGCCAGTCTGGCATTCTGACAGGGGAACCCAGTTGCTGCCACTGTCCGACTTCTGTGAGGCACACAGCTGGAAGCTACAGCTAAGCCCAGTGCCCAGACCTGATTCAGGCCCACCTGGTCATGTTTGAGTTTGGTAGAACTACACACAGCAAGCATATTGATGAGCAAACAGTGCCAAGGCTGAGAACCAGACCTAATCTTAGGATCCTTATAGCACAGAGGTGGCAACAGGTAACTTGGCTAAACTAGTTTATCTGGAAGACTCCAGGCAGATCGAGAGAAGGTGTACAGACAGAACTCAGGAGATGTAATTTAAAAATAAATTCCAAATTTACAATCTGCTTCTTTATATAGCTATAAAGTTTGCTTCTATGATCTAAAATATAAAACCAATAGTTATGAAAGTACATTAATTTTTCAATTTCACTGTTACTAGTATTGCTGATTATACTAGTGTAAATAGGTCACCATATCTGCCTTAACCACATGTTCTGCCTTTGTTGCTGATATTAGGAGGCACTTAAGTAGTAACCTTACCAAGGCCTTACACAAAAGGACAGAGGACAAGGGTAGCCAGAAACTAGTTCCTCACTTTTAATGAATCAAGAAGGCAAAATCTTGGGACACACACAAAACGAGAATCTCTGACATAGGAGACACACTTAAATAACAGACCCTTCACAGAGAAGATCTGATTGCATTGATAAAGTTTCTTACTATTAAATTTTCACAAAAAGTATCATAGAAACCCAAATGAACAGTTCTTTCTGACAGGCAAAATGAAGAAAAGAAAGAACAAAATGGAAGCTCAGACCCACCTAGAACAATCCCAGGACATATCACCAGAGAAAAAAAATTACAAGTCATAAAATTGAAATCTGAAATAACCACTGAAATGAAGAAACTAATGTAGAGTGAAACAGAAGAAATCATAAAAGAAATATTCTCCCAACTGAAAAACTAAAGTCAGGCATGGTGGCGCACACCTGTAATCCCAGAACTCGGGAGGCTGAGGCAGGAAGATTGGTGCGAGTTCGAGACCAGCCTGGGCTAAAAAAGTGAGCTCAAGGCCAGCTTGAACTACATAGAGAGACCTTGTCTCAAAAAAACAAAAACAAAAACAAACAAACAAAACGAGAAACCAAATAACTAACTATAATGAAAGGATCACTAAAGGTTTCTTAAAAAGATACTGATAAAAAAAAGAGAAAATAGAAAAATGATGGAAACCTTAAACAAGTGATATAGGAGAAAATAGAATGCATGAAACAGATTCAAAGAGATATACAATAAATTAGAAACTCCATTAAAAGTTTAAAAACTTGTTTGAATGAAAGTGAAGGTAGATTTTCAGATATTGAAGACACCATTGCAACTAGTGAAAAGTAAAGGAAAGATATCTTAAAAACTAGGATCCAGAAATCAATAATTAAACAGCTGCAAGACAATGCAAACATGAACACCATCTCCTTTTTTCAATTTTTCCTTATGCATTTCTAAATTCTTATATATTTCTTAATTCCAATTTTATATGCATATGTCTGATAATATACATAAGTGTTTGGAAGACAATATTATATATTAAAATAAATACTGTGAAATTCATATTACTTTGTTAAGTGAAAAACTGTATCACTATAATTTTCAAAATTTAATTGTGATTTGAACACTCTTTAAAAAATGGACTAATAGGCATTAATGACAAAGAAGGAACCAGCAAAATAGACATAAAAAAATATGGGCAAAAGGAACAGCAGAAAACTTCCCAAATATGGGGAAGCAATCTGATATTCAGGTAACTGAGGCATATAGAATTCCAAATAATATCATCCCAAGAAAAACTATAACCAGACATATAAGAATCCCTACAAAATCTGAACCAAACTTTTGAAAAAAATGAGCATAGTGAGAGTGTTCCACCCAACAACATCTGAATATACATTCTTTTCAGTCGTATATGGGACATTCTCTAAAATAGATCACATAAACTGGTCGTGGTGGCACACGCCTGTAATCCTAGCACTTGGGAGGCTGAGGCAGGAGGATCGGTGCGAGTTCGAGACCAGCCTGGGCTACAAAAGTGAGCTCAAGGCCAGCCTCAACTGCATAGTGAGACCCTGTCTCAAAAAGACAAAAATAAATAAGTAAATAAATAAATAAATAGAGAAATAAAATAGATCACATACTAGTCCATAGATCATGCTTATATAAATGCAAAAAAACAGAATTTCCCATGCATATTATTGGACCACAGTGCAATAAAACTGGAAATTAATGACAAAATAAACCACAAAACCCCATAAACATATGGATGTCAAATAACACCTTTCTCAGCAACCAAGGGTTACAAATTAAATTAAACAAGAAATTAAAGAATATCTACAATCTAATGAAAATTGAAACATAATTTATTGAAATTTGTGGGGATGCAATAAATGTAGTTTACAGAAGAATATTGTGTGTGTGTGTGTGTGTGCACGTGTGTGTGCGCTCATGTGCGTGTTTTTGGTTGTGGGGACTGAACTCAGGACTGTGTGTTTGCCAACAAAGTGCTTATTCTATTGAGCTATCTCCCCTACCCTCTCAGAAGGATATTTATAGTGGTGAACTCACACATTAGGGAAACAGAATGAGAACATATAAAAATCCTAAATGAATACCTCAGACTTTCACAAAATGAAGAGCAAACCAAGCATGCATCCCAGAGAATGGAGGAAATTATAAAGATTAGAGCAAAAATTAATGCAATTGAAACAAAGAAAGCAATACCAAGAATAAATCAATCTTTATAATATATCAAAATGGTTCTTTGAAAGATTCAATAAAATTGATAAAATCTTAGCCAACCTTGTGAAAAAAAGGAAAGAAAAAAACTTACATTCAAGCAATAAGGAATGAAAAGGGTGAAATTATCACAGATACTGTGGAAATTCATAAGATCATCAATACCTTTTCTGAAAATCTTTATTCTCCACAGAATTGAAGACACAGAAAAAATGGACAGATTCATAGACAGATACAAATTACTAAAACTGAATGAAGAAGATCTAAAATCTCTGAATAAATCAATTACATCCAATGGAATTTACAATGTATTAAAAATTTACCAAAGAAAAGTACAGGTCCTGGTGGATTCACAGCTGAATTCTACAAGAAATTTAAAGAAGATTTAATCCCAAGATTCCTCAGACATTTCAATGAAGTTGAAAAGGAAGCAATACCCCCAAAATGATTCCTGGAAAAAAATATTATGCTGATACCACAAATGGAGAAAGGTTCAGCCAAAAAAGAGAATTATAGACCAGTCTCTCTCATGAACAAGGATGCAAAAATCTCCAATAAAATACTAGTGAACACAGAAAATCATCAAGAAGATGATACACTATAATCAGGTAGGATTCATCCCAGGGATGAAATGATGGCTTATCATATGTAGATCTATAAATGCAATACACTATGTCAACAGAGCCACAAAAATTCACATTATCATCTCAATAGATACACAAAAGACTTTTGACAAGTAACTACACTCATTCATTTTCAAAGTCATACAGAAAATTGAAAGAGATATCCTCTGCCTCAATGTGATAAAAAGCCATGTATGATGAACCAACAGTCAATATATTTCTAAATGGAGGGCAACTGAAAAAATTTACCTTCACATCAGGTACAGGACAGGTATGACCTCTACTACCACTCTTACTCAATATAGTTTTGGAATCATTAGCTGGAGCCATTATACAAGACAGAGAAATAATAAGAATAAGTGAAGAATAAAACTATCTTTAAATTATGACATGATTCTCAATTTGGAAGACCCAAAAATGTCCACCAAGAAGCTCCTATAATTAGCAAATAAATTCAGTAGCATACACCCAAAAATCCATAGCATTCCTCTATAAAGATAATGAACACACTGAGAGAAATTAGAGAAACAATATCTTTCACAATAACATTCTAAAGAATTGAAATACTTTTGAATTAACAAAGGAAGTAAAAGATCTCTACAAAGAAAATTACAATGCCCTTTTTATATATTTAAATTTTATTAATTTTAATAAGAAAGAAATAACAATGAAACAGTTTCAAAACAGGTTAGTAGGAGAGCCACAATAATTAGTATAGTGCATATTGTTGTCTTCAAAGTAGTTCAGAGTACAAGATGCAGACATGATACTTTTTTAAACATTATTAGTACAAATATTTCTTCTCATTGAACTAAGAGAATGTACTTGTATATATAGTTCAATAGTCCATAATAATAGTGGCTTATCAGCAGAACTGGCAATGTTGGAAACCTGAGACTTGAGCCTTTTACAGTTCAGCATATTAATCTGGCTTTGATTTTATACCTTGTGGCTAAACATTTCTGCTGGATGGTTAAGACCCAGTTAAAGCAAGACCTGTATAACAAATAATGTAACTTTTTGTAGCTGACAAGATCAGTCAAATACCTTCAGGATTTACTTTGAATCATGCACAGTGTTTTGTAGATCTTCTGTCAGTGTCAGCCATCCGGATGAGTTATGATCATTGCCTGTCATTCGAGTCTTCTGGATGTGTGTTGCTTCTAACGTCATATCAATTATTGCTATACTGTCAAGTAATTTTTTCAAAAAAAAGGTAATAAAAGAGAATAAGAGACAAAGCAAAAGCATTGACCTGTTACAATTTTATATATGGTTAGATTTTTAATTTCTGTGTAAAAATGTATAATCGTTTTTATCACATTCTGTAGGGATTTATTAGAATATCTATGACTGATGGAAAATACTGGTTCCATGTTAAGTCTGAGGCATTTGATATTCAGAAAGCAATGTAAAGCTCCAGTGCCTATGTTAGAGTAATAGGATCACTAAGCTTCTTTTCTGGAGGTTTAGCAACTTGTACTTTATTTTTAAAGTGAAGACACTTCTATGTGCTGAAGAGATCAGAAAATAGGTTTTCCCCCAAAGTCTCCAGAAGTCAGCCCCACCACACCTTGCTTTTGACCCCAAAAGACCCATTTGGAAGACTAATATTCAGAATTGTAATATGATAAGTTAATATTGTTTAAAAAATAGTGAATATAAAAATTTTTAAATTAAAGAAAAACATATTCGTATTTCATAATATGTAGTCCAGTTAAAGATGCACTTAAAAAACTTCATTAATAGTAGTTTCTTATACTTTACTTAGGTTATCTTTCTTTGTAACACTCAATTAATGATCAAATGTAGGCCTGAGTTTTCCAAAACAATAAAATAACTTTTCTTCAGTACCCAGACTTCTGTGTGTAATGTAAAGAAATGTATGCCAATTTGTTATAATGAAATGCTTTGTAGTTAGTGTTAAAATAAAATTTGATATTTTAAAGTGCATTTCTACCAGCAAGAGAGTTGTGATGTTGTCAGTAACAGTTGGAACTGTGATATTTTTGTTGTTTTGTTTGTTTGTTTGTTTGTTTGTTTGACAGTGATTTGAGACATTGTAGTAAAATATTCTATTGAAACTTATGGCTTTCTTTTTATAAAAAAAATATGGCCTTTACCTGATGTTTCTATGATGTAACTACCCAGTAATAAGTATAAAAGGAAATTAGTCTATTTAAAATTGTTTCTGAAAAGCATTTACAAATTATATACACATATATCAACATGGATATATACATATATATACAACTAAGTTGGATAATACATACATACACACACAAACACACAAACACTGGTGTACTTATGACTATTTGAAACTAAGGATAATCACATGTATTATCACAGCACTCAGTTTTGTTTGATATATATATACACATATATTTATATATATATGTATATATATGTGTGATATATATATATATATATATATATATATATATATATAATTTTTTAACATACCTCAGACTCTAGGATTAGCAGGGCAGTGCAGACCTATCCTGGATATGTCCCATTCACTTTCCTCTGACCTCTGGAACAAAAAAAACAATATTCAGGTAAAGCTCATATCACTGTTACATAAAAACCATTCTTCTGGAACAGTGAGATAGCTCAGCAGACTAAGCACCTACTTTGGTAAGCACAGGGTCTGGCATTTGATTTTTAGTCCCATATGCCTTGCCAGTTCCTTCCCCAAAGACTGATTCCAGGCATTGTGGCATGCCTGTAATCCTAGTGCAGGAGAGGCTGAACAGAGGAGGATCACTACAAGTCTGAGCTATGTAGTGAGACACTGTACCAAATTCACAAAAAAACAACCACTCTTCTACAAGACAGTTCCTGGAGAAAAAGACATTATTCATGCTAAGGAGAGATCCAGACATCCTGAATGTGACCATAGAATGGATCTGCACTGCTATGGCTTAAGAGCACTGGAATTCTAGAATAAGACCAGTCCTGCAAGTACAGGCTCTGTGAAGACATGGCAGAACTACAGCAGTAGGCTCTCAGTGCATTCCTTACCTTTTCATCCCCCGGCATATGTTTCGAAAATGTACTTTTTCTGTTAATTGCAGCAAATGTTCATCTCTTACAAGTTTATTATACTCTTTGTTCTCTTCTCTACAGCTTTGAAATATCTACTTTATATTCTATACTGATATGATCTTTTAGCCTGAGTGCATGTGGACACATTACATCTGGCACGCTAACCTCACTTTCACCTAAATTGACAATATTCATGTGAGTGTGTCCATGTGTATGTGTGTGTGTGTGTGTGTGTGTGTGTGTGTGTGTGAGGGGTGGGTGGCTGTTATGTGCAAATGCATGCATGTAATATCTATTTCTTGACTTAACATGTAAACAACTTCAAGTCCAGCCTGCTAAGCTACTACTTCAAAAGTAAATCACAGTTGGTATATGGTCAATAAATATATGATGAGTAGATTAATTATCACAATTTTTGTTGAATCCTACTCTGAACTCAAAGTTGAGCCAGTCCTGTGACAGTTTTAGTAGCTTTGCTATGAGATACCATACCCTCAAGGTGTTAACAACATATTTAAGAAGATGATTATAATACATAACAAAAATGTGACTATAAGACAGCATGTAATTGAGTGCTAAATTGCGTGGAACATTGTCTACATACTGTCAAAGTTGGAAAGAGACAAATTAGTCAGAACTGACACAGTTAGAAAAGACAGTATATAGAAGCAATTGAGCTATGTCTGTAAAAAGACAGTTTGGATGGATGATGTTAAAAGTAAGTGATACTGTGAACCGAGGAATGAAAAGACAAAAATAAAAAGGGGGGGGTGTGGATAAATAGCTCAGCAGACTAAAGCATTTGCAAGTTGGCATACTGACAGGGATTTTGATCCTCAGGCCTGCTGTGTTGACCCTGGCCCCAGAGCATGCTGAGACAACAATTGAGACGGAGCATGGTGGTGCATGCCTGTAATCCCACCTCTTAGGCGGCTGTAAAGAGGCACATCACTACAACTTTGATCTAGTAGTGAGACCCTGAACACCCTGTAGACTTTTCCCTAAAATACAAAAAACAAACAAACAAACAAACAAAAAAAACCTTGTAAAAAAAAAAAAAAGACAAATAAATAAATAAATAAATAAATAAATAAATAAATAAAACTTCAGTATTCCAATAAAGTGGAAAGGAAATATTCTGCTAGAAGGGCTAATTGAGCCCCCAAGGGAATTGAAACATAAACCAAGGGGACTAAAATAACTCACTTGCCTGTGATTGTTAACTCATTTAGTTCTCAAAATCATGAGAATTAGGAACCGTTATTATCCTATCTTAAGGATATTAATGAAGCCATAGCGACTCAAATTGGACAAGCTGGTAGACTTCAGTGATGAGATTTGAATCCACAAAAGTACAGAAGATAAATAAGGAAGAAGTTGAGGTAGAATAAAAAAAAAGACAATGCATGAAGGGTCAGAAGTAAGGAGGCCAAGGTAGATTCTAACTGGACATTTGTGAAAGGTCTGATATTAAGCAGAGTCTTATAAGACAATAGGATAAGTTTGGGACTAAAGATCACTACTAAGTATAGGACATTGTTTAAAATTCTCATAAAAATATAATATATAAAACATTACTTTGTATAGCATCTACTACAGGACTGATTATAATCAAATCTACCCTACATTATTGTTAAATATAATATAGAATGTAACAAATCCATGTAATATATTACATATGCATTGTATAATTATCTGCTTTAGCAATTATACTACAGCATACAGTAAATTATATCATGTTACATATAATATTATTTTCATGTGCAATAGTATATTGTTTAATACATGATATAATATCCAACAAGTCTACTATAAGCTTTATTAGACTTCAAATGCCAACATTCATGCTCATTGACTGCATCATTAAAAATAACGTGACTTTAATAGGAAGTGTGAACTTTCAGAGTTACAAATCCAGTAGCCAGGTAACAGAATGCCAACAAGTGAGTGGCACAACCAGAACATGGTCTCCCTAGAACATCTGGTGAGCTGGTAACTAACAGACATTCTGAGAGCTAATTGCTAATAGGTTGTTATGGTTTGTGTCTAGCTTTCCTCCCAAAACCTCATGCAGTCATGGGGTGGGGACTTCTAGAGTTTGAGATTAACTCATGATCCACTGGGATTATAGGTGATACAAGGCTCAGATTATGGACTTTAGTACTGCTGGGATTATGGGTGTGAGTGTTACATCCAGCCTGAGGCAGAGAGCCTGAATATGACACAGAAAGACAGACTCTCTCTCTATTGCCACTGTTGCTGTTCCACCTCCATGAACTGATGCTTTCTGCCCTCTGCCACTCTGCTTTGAAATCAGCCAAGTACAGACCTGCAGTAACTGTAAGTTAAATAAACCTTTCGTTCCTTCATTTTGGGTGCACGGTATTATCCCAGCAATGAGAGAAGAGTAACTGAAAGATAGGTGACACTTTCATCCTTCTGAAAACTGCTGAATTCTAAAGGAAAATGAAAATGGTGAGAAGCCACAGCCTCCTCCTCCTCAAGACAGGGACTGGCAAACAGAGGTGTGGAAGCTCAGGACCCTTGCTCCAGGGGACAAGGATGCTGCAGTGCCTTCATGTTCCAGAGGATCACGTGGCTATTGAGCTACTGACTTCTGTGCCTCAGCCTCCCTCTGCCCTCTGCAAGGTTATCTGTGTGCCAATCTCACCCTCTCTGCTTTCACTTTCAAGAAATCCCAAGTGAGACAAAAATCACTTAAGGAAATGCCAAGCAATGAACAAAAGATAATGGGTCACCAGGATTTCTAAGGCCATAGCAGAGAACATTATGACCTTCATAATAGGAAAAGGGCTAATATAAGTGATAAACCATTTAAGAGATCTCTAAGTACAAATATAAAATATAAGCATTCTATCACAAATTGAGGACTATTATTTTTGGCCCTTAATATCTCCTTTTCCAGATATTGTCACACCCTTGGATGTCTCTTTGCAGTCTAGAGGACAGATTTTAGATTGACAAGGTAAATTGGTATTTTTCCTAAGTGTGGATAGCCATACTATATCTGGAATTCTAACCCCTATTCAATCCAAAATGAAAATGTTTAAGCATAGCTAGATTGCTGGCTAATTCCTTTAATCCCAGCATTCTGTGAGCCTGAGGTAGGACTAGAAATGTAAGTCTAGCCTGGGCAACTTAATGTCTTCATGAGGTGTTATCTCAAAATAAAAATAAAAAATGCATTGAGGAAGTACCACAGTGAAAAAGGCCTGAGTTCAGTGCATCGCCATCATCATCAGAGAGAGAGAGAGAGAGAGAGAGAGAGAGAGAGAGAGAGAGAGAGAGAGAGAGAGAGAGAGATTTTAAGTCTGAAACAGACCAGGCAAGACCCGCACAACAAAATTCTAGGTTCTAAACCAATACATTCATTATGAAATGCAAAATGGGAAATAAAGTTTTTTAAAATATTCGAAAACTTGGCTATTATTTTCTTTCATCTTTGACCATTTGCAAAATAAACTCTACAAAGTCAGGAAATAGTGAAATACTTCATTCCACTGTGCCAGGGAAAAGAATGTTTATTACTTATCCCTTGTTACTTATAAGATTCTCCCTATCGCTTAATGAGGATAAAAATGTCTACTTAGATTTGAAGCCCATGAATCACAGGCAACAGACAGATGAAGGGATCATTTATGATATTTTAAATGTACCCCTTTGGGGTTTTGTTCAGCTGTTCATGGGAACTATTAAAGATAATGAATCCAAAATAAGCAGTTCTAAAATGGAATAGTGGCATGTTTCATTTGTTTCTAAAGATTTTATAATTTTTTTCACTTATTACAAAACAATGACTAATATCATATTTCAACACTGACAAGTCATTTGTCAAGTTATGAATTCTACCGCCCTGCTTTCCTGACCTTGAAAATTATTCTCAGTGAATTATGAGAGGAGTAAAATATCATATTTATTTATTAAAATTAGTTTTTAAGAAATATCTACTGCACATAGACAGTGTTTTTCTTCATGTTGCTATATTTTCATATTAAAACCTATCCATTGACAATTGAACATATCTGATAGCAATGATAATACAAATACAAGGCTGGGGAGATAGCTCAGTGGTCTAAACACCTGCCTAGCAAGCTTAAGGACCGGAGTTCAATCCCTGGATTGCCCCTCCCTGGACTCATCCAGTCACCACCAAAAATCTAGGCTTGTTAACCCACGCCTGTAATCCCAGCACTGGGTAGGCTGAAACAGGAGGATCACTATGAATTCAACTTGTATAGTGAGACCCTTTACTATATATATATATATATATATATATATATATATATATATATATATATGATTTGCATATTTCAGCTCACAGTATCTGTAGTTTTGAGCCAGTCACATTGTTGCAGATAACATGACCCTTTATAAAATATGTCATTATAAAACTTTATTTATTAGGGTACATGTATATACATGTAATGTGTGTGTATGTGTGTAATGTAGTGTACAATGTAAATATATATTTATCCCACATATTTTCTTCTCTCTATTTAAGTATTGAAGCTAAAATATGAACAAATTCCTAAAAATAAGATTAAAATGTGAGTGACTTACTCAGAAAATTTACACCCTTACATTTTCACTTTCATGTGATTATGTAAATTTAACTCATAAAATTGCCTGGATTCACAGAGCACTGTGGTGAGACTTTGATTTTTCCAAACTCCCTCCATGTGATAATCTGTTTTGTCTACATGAGAGACACACTAAAGTGTGCTATGCAGAAAATATTAAAATGTATATGAGAAACCAAAATTCAATTTTTAGTATTGGGGTTTAGAACATTCACTCTGAGGTACATCTCAAGCTATTTTAAATATATTTATTTCTTTGCTTGCTTATTTAGAAACAAGATCTTGTGCAGTTTCTACATTATCCAGGTTGGGGTCAAGCATGGTGCATACAGAGCTGCTTGTACGCATCTAGTCATCAGCATGTGTAACCTTTTCTGGCTTTGTCGTAGTTTCTTGTGATCTTTTCTATGATGATCAAATTCAGATACCAAAACACATCTAAAATTTTAATCCCTATCATCAGCCAAAATCTTTAAATTTCAATAACCTTCAATAGAATATCAACTTGCTTTCAAAGGATAAGGTTTAATTTCAAAAATGTAATGGTTATGGTTTTTTTTCAGAATATTCGTATGTTGCCCCTTAATAGCTTCTAAAATAATTTATATTTTGATAAGTAACACATTGATTAAGATATATAGAACTTTAAGGAGATAAATTACAATTTTATAATTTTTATAGGGTACTCTGGAGAGAATTCAGTTGACCTGGCCAGGGCCTGTAGGGTACTGATGATGAGGATGGCATCAACCATCAGTGATTTACTGGGGTCACTTTCATTTTTTCTACAACCAACTATAACGGACTTTAGAGAAACTCTCCATCCTTCTTCAAAGAATGAGATGTATGTATTTTATTCCTTGTTGACATTATCTACCTAGAGACATAGTTAACAATTTATGGTTCAAATTCAGTATCTATGGGCTAAGGCAAAACGCAAATAAATTGTATTTTCAAAAAAAAAAAAAAAAAAAATATATATATATATATATATATATATATAAATAAGATATCTTATTTTTGTTGTTGTGCAATAGACATTAGTGGAAAAGAAACTAATTTACCTGCTATGTGCTCTTAAATTTTCAGACATTTATTTGAATGCTGCAAAGAAGATATTAATTTGTGGCATTTTTATAGTAGGATACACTTGCATCTATGATTTTACAGCTTGTATTATTAACAAGATAACTATTTAAAACTGGATACCAGAAAGACATGGTGGCAGAAACCTATAATCCCTGTATTATCTGTGGCTAAATTAAAAGGATCACAAGTTTCAGCCCATCTGAACTACATAGCAACTTAGTGAAATCCTTCCACAAAATAAAGCAAATATAAAAATAAAAGTGGCTAGGGATGTATCTTGGAGCAAAGGGCCAGGGTTTAATCTCCATTGTATACATAAATAGATGCATTCCACTAACCTTTTGCTAAATGTAAAACTCTTGTTTTATTATTTTCTCTCTGTAAACTCACTCCTTTTGCTAACAATAATACCAGACAGTAAATACTAATCAATTCCAAGAAATCTCTAGTGATATGTACTTGTATCTATTCAACTTCTGAATTTTTCAGTGCTTAACCTCCTACTCGAGTGTCTGACCTTGGCTTTCTTTCTTAGCACTGTACCACTTTTAATGCTGCTAACAAGGCTGGGTAACTCTTTCCCACCTGATTTCTACCTCTTTGTCTTTTATCTTTCTCTAAGCATGCAGAATGAAAGCAAAGGTTAAACTATATCCTTTTATCCTTTTTTATAGACCAAGAGGAATTTGTTGGAAACCCTGCTTCTTACCAATCCAGCACCTTGAAAAAAATTTAGTTAATTTCTTTAAAAACTGAGCTTCTTTGAAATTTTAAACAGGGTAAAAAAAAGTGACACACACTTAAATATTTTATTAGGGGCAATTTTCCCCTATTGTTTGAGAAAAACTAAATTACTTAGGATTTCAGACATTTTTGGGTAGATGATAGTTAGCTAGCTTGGTAAGTATAATTGCATATAAGAGGAAAAAAAGGATGATTTTTGGTACAATGAAGAATGATTAACTCAAACTACTGTGAATATTTATCATGATGCAAGTTGTAAGTGGCATTTGAATTCACATCACTGAAATATATATATATATATATATATATATATATATATATATATATAATTTCTTAAATTTATTATTATTATTATTAATTTTACCATAGTTAATCCATTGCATAATGTTTTCTTTATCATAGCTGTCCAGAGTACAAGATGCAGACATGATTTCTTATCTAAACAACATTAGTACAAATCTTTCTTTTCACTGCACAAAGAGGAAGTAGCTGCATATATAGTCGAATAGCCCATAAGAGTAGTGAAGTATCAGCTCCTCTGGCATTATCGAGGGCTGCTGACTTGAACCTTCTACAATTCAGCATATTAATATGGCTTTCGTTTTTATACCTCATGTTTAGTCTTTTCTGCTGGATGGTTAAGACCAAGATATAGCAATATCTATGTCACAAAAAAATATGTAACTTTTGTATCTGACAAGGTCAACCAGGTCCCGTCAGGGTTCACCCTGGAATCAGGTATTGTGGTTTGCAATCATTGATCACTTTCTCTGCAGTCTTACCATCTCCTTGAACAGGAAATTTGGGACACCACTGAGTTATATGCTGCTATAGTACAGATTCTTTTATATCCTCTGTTCTTACTGACATTGCTAGAGCCTAAATATTGGCTGTACTTGTATCCCTTCTTTTTCTCTAATTATTTGCACTGCCAACTTACATTAATCCAGAAGAGAAGCTTAATGACATTGTTACGTGTAACTTAGGTACTTGAGCTTTAACGTCACTATCTTTCTGAACATTAAACGCCTTAGACATATACCTGAAACAGGTATTTTCCATCAGTTGTTGATATTCTAAACTTTAAAACCCGTATAGAATGTAAAAAAGAAAGAACAAATACACATTGTTACACAGATATTTTTGAACTTAACCATTTACAAAATTATAATGATACACTTCTATGGCCTTTTTTCCTCGTCTCATATTCTAGTACTTTCTTTCTTTCTTTCTTTCTTTCTTTCTTTCTCTCTCTCTCTTTCTTTCCTTCTTTCTTTCTTTCTAAGCAAACATGTACTTGAGAGTATAACAAAAATCGATATGACATTTAAAGCAGTGCATAATTAGAACAGAATGAAATGTATTCTAAGCATGGTTTTATTGCTAAACATTGCTATCCTCAGTGCATTTGCTTAGTTCATAGATATCAGTGTATATAGTATCACTTACATCTTGGGATGAGCAGTGAAAGTAATATAACTACACCCTGACTAAGTATATTCCTACATTCACTAATCATCCCAAGATGTAAATGATGTTTAATTTTTATGAATGTGGTTATATTGCAGATGCATGCTTTTGGGGTTTTTCCTTTTAATTTAGCAGTATTTCCTAAATGTTGCTTATTTAAACAGCTTGGAACATTTTGACTAAACACAGGTAAGGAGTAATTGCTATTCCAATTGACATGAACTATTATTTAGTAGAGTTGTTCATTTCCTAATGAAAAATTTAATAAAGAATATAAAATATACCTTTCAGAATTTCAAATAAACTTCTATTAAGATAAACCTCTTAAAAGTCAGCAGTATAGCTCAATGGACTAAGCTTTTGCTTAGGTAAGCAAAAGGGGGCCAGGGTTCGCTCCCTGGAATCACATGCTGCACAGGCCCTGCCCTTGCGTGCGCTGGGCCAGTGATGGAGTCCAGGTATGGTGGCTCATGCCTGTAATCCCAGCACTACAGTAGCAGAAATCAGGAGGATCAGTATGATGTGGAGTTGTGTAGTGAGACCCTGCACATAGAAGAAAGAAGGAAAGAAGGAAGGAAGGAAGGAAGGAAGGAAGGAAGGAAGGAAGGAAGGGAGGGAGGAAGGAAGGGAAGAAAGACAGGGTCTCTCTACACAGTTCAAACTGGCCTTGGGCTCACTTTTGTACCTCAGGCTGGTCTCAAACTCACATTAGCCCTCCTGTCTCAGCCTCCCAAGTGCTGGGATTACAAGTGTGCACCACCACGCCCAGCCTAAGAAAGAAAACCTTAAAAAACTTAAAAGATACAGATGCTAAGAGTTTTCAGTCCATGTTTATGGAATAAATCTCCAGTGATGAGGTGGAATCCATGCATGCAGCCCTGCTTTCTCCCACATATGCACAACATGCTGGTCCTCTCAATGAGCTTCTCCATCCCAGGGCTGTGCCTGCCCTTCCTGTCTCCACTCTGCACAAGGGCCAAGGTCTCTTTTTTCTGTCCTCTTCACCAAATGCATCCTTGCTCTACACAACTCCTAGGTGTCCTTTGACTTTTAGTCTTGTGTACTAATTTACTTATTTCAGTGTTATTCCATGAAATGTAATCTTCTGTAAGAATCAAGAGATGGAAATGATAGCAAGAAAGCAATCGCAAGGCTGAAGCACTTTTGATCTAGTCAGATAGCTCACAGGTATAAAGAACATGCTTAGGCAACCTTAGGCAACTACAAGGGCAACAGTTGGATCCCAGCACCACATGCTGTGCCAGCCCTACCCCTAGGGCAGGCTGAGCCAGCCATAACAAAAATAAAGTTTTTGTTTTGTTTTTTTTTGTTGTTTTGTTTTGGTTTTTTTTGTCTTTTTGAGACAGGGTCTCGCTATGTGGTTGAGGCTGGCCTTGAGCTCACTATAGGAGCCCAGGCTGGTCTCAAACTCACATTAGCCCTCCTGCCTCAGCCTCCCAAGTGCTGGGATTACAGGCGTGAGCCACCACGCCCGGCTACTTGTTTTGTTTTTAAAGACTGATCCACTTATGAAATAGCAGAATCTGTATCTTTTAAAAATTTTACTTATAATTTCATTAGTGTAGGTTTACAGGACATAATGATCCTACTGTAGTGAGTTTGTACGGGTGCATAACATTTCTCAAATACTTTCACATCTTCTTCCTGAATCCTCCCTTGCCTTCCCTTCGTTTCCCATTCTCATTTGCAGAAGAGCCATCACTCTACTTTTATTTATGGAAGCCAAGTTTCATGAAATTTTTATTTGAAAAAAAGTTTTTACAAAATACTCTTCCAATCAAAGTGTCTGTTCTGTGGGATACAGGTAGCTTTCTGCCTTAAAAAATAAAATATTACATCAAAAGGGAGAGGTCTTTTTAAATAGTCGCTTAACTGCTCTCCTTTTTATTATCTGTCTTTTAGTTCAGTCTTTAATTTATTTATACTCTTCATAATTTTGACACTCTGGACTTTGGAAGAGATACTGAAATTGACATGAAACAGATTCTAGTGGTAGTTGCAAATATTCAACATGACTACATATATCTATCTCTGTCTTTTTACCTATCAATAAAGGAAAGTTCAATTCAGCCACTAGCTAGAAAAACACTGACTTTACATGTAATGCTCTACAAATAGCAAACTAACTCCAAAGCACTTTGCTCTTTCTTGAAGGATATTGATTGGTATTCTTTTTGTCTGTGTAATGCACAAACTCTATGTCAGACTGAATTCCTTTCAGTATTAGAAAATCAGGCATTCTCCTGAAAACAGTTAATAAGTGAACACTCTACTAGATGATAGTTTACTTAATAACTAGAATTACATTTACCACTACATATACACACATTATTTTGTGCTTAATACTCACAATTAAGGAATATTTTCAAATTAAAAATGAATAAATAGCATATACCTGTAACACATATATTAGGACTTAAAATTAAACATCACTTGTATTTTGGGACAGTTAATAAAGAAAGCATGATGTGAAGTCATCAAGTGCACTAGGATATTTTATTAAATATCTAATTTCTGAGAATTTATCAAAGGAGAGACTGCAAATGAACAGCAAAGTGCTGTTATCAGAGAAAATCAACATACATCATGGTTTACTGAAGGCTGTGGAATGAGCCTGAGTGGGTTTAAATCCCAATTCAGCTACTTACTAGCTGTATAGACTTGAACTACATGATTCTCTCTTTATCCCTCTTGTCTTTGACATAAAAGCATAGTGAGTGTTATCTCGTGTTGTTTTAGAGAAGGTTTAATGGGAACACACATTTAAAGCCAATAACATGAGTGGAATTAGGCTTCTACTCTCATGTTTATTAATATTGCTATCATTATTGCAGTATTGGTCATGGTTTTACTTAGAGGAACAGAACAGATATAATATAACGAGTGGATATTAACACAGAATATACAATATATAAGGAATTACAAGATTAGCTTACAACAGTTGGCCACAGAGTCAGTTGAGGAAGCGCTCAGAGGGCATCTGTACAACCCAGTCTGAAGAATTCTGTCCCAAGGTCTGAAGCTCACTCAAGTGCTCAATGCAAGTCGCTGTCCAACAGCCAATGGGTTTGCGATGGAAGACTGAAGTGTCTGTAATGGACGCTGAGGAGTCTGCAATGGAGGGAGAAAGATCCAAGCTGGAAGTCAAAGAGTCTGTGCTGCTAACCAGGTGATGAAATCCAAGCCAAATGCAAAGACTGAAGTTCCTCAGATGAGGTGGAAGCTTGAGTCCTTCCTCAGCCCCTTTATGTGGTCTCTTTGTGCTGAGTCACTCTGAGGTGGGCCCATTGTGCCCTAAATTGGAACCAATTGTATCCCAGGATTGGCCCTGGTCCTGCTCTAGGGAGGAACCAATTGTAGCCTAGGACAAGACCCTCACCAGCAGGGAACTAGGCCACTGAGTCATCCAGCCAAGTTGACACAATGTATCAACCACTACAATTGCATAAATGGCATTTCAAGTAATGCAAAAGATTGATAGTAGGCACATGTCACTTAGCAGAAAGGTCATTATTTGAAAGCTGTCATTTATTACACTATGCCTTAATTAGTAAGGGAGTCTCTTCTGAGTGTTTAAGGACTAATCAAAATAAAATCTGTTCATTTTGACAACATAAGATTACAACTTCATTGTGCCTTGTTACAGAAGTTTGTATTCTGCACAGTCAAAATATCCCAAAATACTATTTCACTTCTGTAATGATCTTCTTTAATCTGAATCTTAACATAAATAATTTGACAATAGAAAGCATTCATTCACAAAAATCCAAGAGCTCTGTATAATATAAGGTTGGTCAAAAATTAGGTGAATAAGAAGTGATGTGGGTCAAATATTAGAGAATTTGTGGAAAGAAGAGCTAAATACATCAATGGTTACAGAAAGTTTTATTAACATTTAACAATTAAAGAATTATTACAAGGTGTACAAGTACGTTGACAAGTACATTCATGGATATGCATGTTGTGTAATGAGAAAACAAAATACAAATACAGAAGAGTAAGGGTTAACCTATGCTGGTAGAAGATAAAGCTATACAAGAGGCTGTATTTTTTTTTAAGACTTAGCACCAGGAGGAAAAGGAGAAAGCAGAGGAGGCGAGGAAAAAAAAGTTGGAGAAGAACCAGAATAGGAGGAAGAGGAGAAAGAGGAGGTGGAAAAGCAGGAAGGAAAGAGAAGATGCAGAAGTAAAATTATAAAATACAACAAAAATGATTAAGATACAATATGTATACGAATTCCCAAAGATGAATGCAATTATTATATACTGTAATCACTTCCAAGTGATGAAAATATACAGTATTGATTAATATCATAGAGAAGTAAAGTAGTGAATTGATGAAGGACACAGGGTTTTTTCCCCCACAGATGGAGAAAAATAACATCATCTTTTACAATAGAAATGATACTTGAGTTGTTTTTATAAAAAAAAAAATCAGAATGTAACTGCACTTAAATAAGAGAAGAGAAAGTAAATCTGTCCTTCTGAACAATAGGGATATGAAAAGTTACTAAAAATTGTAAACATTTGAAAGTTGCTTTTTGTGTCCAGGGAATCACAAGCTGGTAAAAGTTTTAGAAAAAGGAAGAGTATAAATAAAATATATCTAGGAATAAAAATAGATGGTAAGTTTTATGAGACTTTGAAAGCCACTTTATGAGGGTGTAGTGTGATGTAATCAGAGTTCTCTTTTGCAGCTGTTGATTTTATGTATTATAAAAAACAAAATTTCCCAGTGTTGCAGCTTGCCTTTTCACTCTCTTAAAGGTGCTTCCTAGCTGTCAAATTCAAGGCAGTTGAATATTGCAATTGCTTTTCTTCATATATCTTTAAAAAAATCTAAGTCATAAGCAAGCATAATTTACCACCATAATAGTCAAACCATTTTATTTGTGTTCCAGTTGTGATTCATTTTATTTACAGTATGAATTAGTTATTATGATTCATTTCACTAGATATATCTCTATTTGACAATTATTACCCAAGATATCCATGGCATACTTTCAATATTTTAGTTAGACTGCGCATTTTATTTACTATATTTATATAATGTCATTTCAACTGAAAGGAAAATATTCCAAATATAATATTAAGAACATTATTTTTTAATGTCTTTGACTTTCCAGATAAACTTAGAATTGGTTATCTAATCTAAATACCATAACCAATACCTTGTTAGAAATTTTACTGAGATTTGATTTCATATTTGATCAATTTGTGAATTAATGATGACTGTACAAAATGCATTCCTCAAATTCGTGGCATATACCTCAATATATCCCATCATTTATATACGACTTCTTCAATTCTTATAAATTTTATTCCATGTATCTGTAAAGTAGAAGCATGTATTTCAGCTCATGTATATGTATACATTTTCTGGTACTTTATTCTCTATTCTATTGGAAGTGGTTTTTGTTTATATTATAGTTACATCTGGTTTATATCTAGAAAACATTATTTTAGTGTGTCAAACAATGTCAATAAATGACAATCACTTGTTTTTAGACTCTATTAAGTGCCTAAAAATATTAACATGCTTTCTTGGCTAAATTCTTCTCATTTTTGTTCTATTACTTTTGTTTTATTTCCATTAAAAGTTGTGCTGTGAGAAGGCTGGTCAGATAGCTCAGCACCCTCTTAAACACACAAGGGACCCAGGTTCAATTCCTAGCTGTGCTGGGCCCACCCCCAGGGCATGCTGAGAGAGTGATTGAGACTGAGAATAGTGGCACATGCCTGTAATTCCAGTGCTTAGGAGGCTGAAAAAAGGAGGACGAGGATCACTACAAGCCCAATCTTTGCAGTGAGACACTGTAGACACTGTATTAAATATTTAAAAAGTTGTACTATAGAGAAAAATATATGTACTTGTACAACTTCCAATTTCATTATAATTTATTTTATTCTAAATTATGTTTTCTGTAAATCTTGTTAGTTAATAGATATATATGAAAAAGTTTCCCTCTATTTCTATTCATATAATAGAAGATAAACCAAAACCAAACTAAATCTGAAATTCCAAATATTCCAAAGCTTCAATTTGAGCTTCTAAGATGAACATAAATCTTATTTTCATGATTTGGGGATTGATATTTGAATCAACTCACTGTTAAATAATGTTACTCATATTTATGAAATGAAATTCATTCATATATGATTATTCTCTTTTTCATATAGTATATTCAATATATTAACTTTCTAAAATGTTACATAGCAATTTTTAAAATGCACTAGCTTTTTTGTGTTACAGTGTTTTCGCCAGGTTTTGTACCAAATTATGCCTGACTTATAAAATGCATAGGCATAATTCCCACTTCTTCAAAAAATTTGTATTGCATATTTATTGAGTCTTTTTTATTAGAGTCATTCAAGAACTAAGTTCCAGTTATTATATACTATTACTTAGATATCCAATTTGTGTTATTGTTAACAATTGATGTTTTCTTTGAAATCAGTTAATTTCATCTACTGTTTTGAATATTGACATAGACTTATTTCAGTATCTTCTTTTGAGCACAAACACTGACTTAATGATAGCTTTTACAGCTTGCTTTAACTTGCCCTTAATCCCCCAGCAGAAAAGCTTAACCATGAGGCATAAAAAGTAAAGCTAGATTAGTATTACAAGCTGTAAAAGACTTACCTCAACAGTTTCCAACACTGTCAGCTCTGGCAATAACCCACTACTATTATGGAGTTTTCAACGATGTACACAACTGCTTTCTCTTAGTTAAATGAGAAGAAATTTTTATATCAATAATGATTAGAAAAACTTATCTTATTAAAAGAAGTTGAATAAATGAAATTATATATATATATATATATATATATATATATATATATATATATATATGGTTTTATGTGAGATGGATTTCTTGTAGAAACCAAGTATTCATCTGACTGAATTAAAATTAGATAAATAAAGAAGCCATACAAATACATTTAGGGACAAGAAGGAAGATATTTCTCACTGATTTGACAGTTCTTTACATGAATTAAAGACTAAAAAGCTAGGCACGTTATTAATAAAGACCAAACATACGCAGGCCAGGTATAGTGGCACATGGCTATAATTGCAGCACTTCGGAGTCTGAGGCAGGAGGATTGTTGCAAGTTTGAGACCAGCCTGGGCTACAAAGTGAGCTCAAGTACAGCCTGAACTGCATAGCAAGACCCTGTCTCAAAAAAAAAATTATAGAAAATAGCAGAATTTGGAGTTATCATATGTGGATGGAACAGCTAGATTTTAAGTGTTTCCTGTAATCATACTTAATTGTGATTTAAATAAATATGCTAAGTTCAGAGGTTATAACTACCAAAGAAAAAAGTAATCTAAATGCTCTTGGAAAGATAAATTATTTATTTTGGTATGTCAAGAGATTGTATTAAGATTTATGTTGCTAAGAGGTAAGAATAGGAGTAATCTAGAAACCTATTATGCTTTGTCAACAATACTATCATATATCCCCTCAATTATGCTATAATCTTGTCACTTAATCCAATAGAATATTAAACCTCGATAATTTTGTATCAAACATGAAAAACCCAATTAAAATATTGCTGTGTATTGGAAGAATCAGAATTATATGATTAAAATTGAATTTGAAATAAAAACTTTACCACACATTTATAAGTTATGAGATTTGAAAGACAAAAATTAAAGTATTTTAATATAACAAATTATACAATAAATATGAGTGATAGTATTTATTTTTTCACTCTATTTTTATTGCATTTAATAATAAATAACAATGTGACAGTTTCAAAACACATGCATATTATTGTCCTCCTAGCAGATATACAGAGCACACGGTGTAGATGTGATAACTTTTCTAATCATTATTAGTACAAAAATTTTCCTTTCCTTGAAATAAGACAAGTGCATAGATAATCCAATGTTCCATAATCGCAATAGATTATTGACCAAACTGGAAATGTTGGAAGCTATTGATTTAAGCCTTTTATAGCTCAGCATACTATTCTAGATTTATGTTTTATGCCTTGTGGTTAAATTTATCTGCTGGGTGCTTAAGGACAACCTAAAGCAAGACCTGGATAACAAAATATGTAATTTTTATAATCACCCAAAGTCAGTAAAATTCCCTCAGGATTTATTTTGAGATCACTACAGTGCTTTGTAGAACTATTGTCAGTGTCATCCATCCGGATAAGTCACAGGCATTACTTGACTGATTTGCTTTCTTATGTCCTGAGTTATCACTGACCTTGAAAAGTTAGGGCCAAATTGGCTATTCTTGTAGTCCTTCTTTTTCTCTAATTTTTGGTCTGTAAATTATATTCTTAACCCACCAGAAGAAAAGTTTAGTGATAATATTACTCTATAACATAGGTACTTGAGCTTAACATCACTGTCTTTCTGAGTATCAAACATCTTAGAATTAACTTGGAATTGGTATTATCTATCAAACGTTGATATTCTAATCTCTGTATTACACACAGGAATTTAGAAATCTCAGCATATATGAAATTGTAGCCTATC
>PVJA010026065.1:0-22316 GCA_004027025.1 Myocastor coypus
AAAAAAAAAAAAAAAGCCAATGTAGCCAGGCGTGGTGGCGCATGCCTGTAATCCCAGCACCTGGGAGGCTGAGGCGGGAGGGTCAGTGCAAGTTCAAGACCAGCCTGAGCTACAAAAGTGAGCTCAAGGCCAGCCTGAACTGCATATCGAGACCCTGTCTCAAAAAAAAAAAAAAGCCAATGCTAGGTTGGCATGGTGGTGTACACCTGTAATCCCAGCACTCAAGAAGCTGAAGCAGGAGGATCCCCAGGAGTTCAAGGCTAGCCTCAGTTACACAGTGAATTTAAGGCCAACCTGAACTGCACAGCAAGTCTCAAACAAAAAAGCCAATGATAGCTGGACATGACGACACACAGGTACAATCCCAACAGTCAGGAAGCTCAGGCAGGAAGACTGCCATGAGTTCGTGGCCAGCCAAGACATGAGGAGTTCAAGATCAGTCTAAGCTATATGGCAAGGCCCTATCTCAAAACAGAAATAAAAAAGCCCATATTCATAATGGAACAATAAAAAATAAAAAAGACATACTCACTGTTCTAATAGACACAACTCTTTTAAGAAATAGCCTACAGAAAACTTAAGAACTTTAAAAAGCTGCTTAAACCCCATTTCTATGAAAATATCTTTAAAAAATAACTTTAAAAAATAAGCTTTTGAGCCAGGCGTGGTGGCTCACGCCTGTAATCCCAGCACTCGGGAGGCTGAGGCAGGAGGATCAATGTGAGTTGAGACCAGCCTGGGCTACAAAAGTGAGCTCAAGGCCAGCCTCAACTGCATAGCGAGACCCTGTCTCAAAAAGACAAAAAAAAATAAAAATAAAAAATAAAAAAAAATAAGCTTTTTTCAGGGCCAGGGAGATAGCTCCGTGGCACAAGTGCCTGCCTGGCAAGTGCAAGGTTGTGAGTTTGAACCCTGGTCCCACCAAAAGCTTTTTTTACACCAAAGTATTTACAGCACTTATTTGTAGTAACAAAATTTAGAAGTGGTTACAGAGGAGAGCCAGGCACAGCGGTGTACCTCTAATAATCAAAGCACTAGGAAGGCTGAGTCAGAAGGATCACCACAAGAACTACATAGGGAGACACTGTTTCAAAAAAAAAAAAGTCATGGAGGGAAGATCTGTTCAGGCCAGGAAAACTTCTAGAAGAAAGGTTAATCCTTGTGTTGAGCCGGGTGTGGTGGCACACGCCTGTAATCCCAGCACTTGGGAGGCTGAGGCAGGAGGATCAGTGTGAGTTCGAGACCAGCCTGGGTTACAAGAGTGAGCTCAAGGCCAGCCTGAACTGCATAGTGAGACCCTGTCTCAAAAAGACCAAAAAAAAAAAAAAAAAAAATGGCCAGAATCCTTGTGTTGAGGGTTAGAGTGAGCAGCAATGAGAAAAGACAAGGGTAACTCCAAAGGAATATAACATTTCTTCACACAACTTCTAATTCATTCATAACAAGCTGGGCCAGGGAGATAGCTTAGCGGAGTAAGCACTTGTCTGGCAAGCACAGGGTCCTGAGTTCAGTATCTCTGGTGCCATAAAAAAAAAGGTCTTATCCATAACAAGCTTTTAAAGCAGTTAATGTGGATTCTGCCATGTACTTAACCTTTTTCTTAAGAATTAGAAGTGCTGTGAACTGGACAGAGTCTACACTGAACACCTTAGCCATAATGATGATAACATAATGGTGGGCGTGGTGGCCATGTCTGCAAACCCTTCGATTCCAGAGGCCAAGACAGGAGAGTCTGTCTCAAAAAAATGAAAAGGCCTGGTTCAACCCCCCAGTACCATCATAAACCAGCAAGTATGTAACAATGCTGATTACAGGGCCAACCATTCTTACACACAAAAATAACTAAACAAAAAGTATAAGAGAAAAAAATTTGAACAAAGTTAACCAACAAGGGCCAGCAAGATGGCTCAATGATCTAAAGCGCCTATGGAGAAAACTTAAGGCCGCTCCTTGATCCCCTGGCACCACATGCTGCACACCCCCACCCCAGGGTGGGCGGAGCCAGCCATAACACAAACAAATAAATGAGGTTTAAGAGAAATAAATATAAAAATACTAAAAAAAACCAAAGTTAACCAACAAAACATTTAGCAAGGTCTGTTAATTCTTTCCACAGACCATGATATCTTTACATTACACATTACAATAATATAATCATAGTAAGTGAATCATACATAAAACATCACATTCTGTTAAGTATATTCTATTTTAGGAGGACAAAAGCTGGGCTTGGCAGCATGTGCCTGTAATCCCAGCACTCAGGAGGCTGAGGCAAGAGGATCAATCACCACAAATTCAAGGCCAGCCTAATCTACGCAGCAAGACCCTATCAAAAAAAAAAAAAGTACATATCACATCTTTAGAAGATTCTCATCAACAATGGCTAAAATAAGAATCCTATGTCTCTTAAATGCAACCCTCATTTTGCCTTGAAAATTCACTGACAGCCAGGCATGGTGGCGCACGTCTGTAATCCCAGCACTTGGAAGACTAAAGCAGGAGGATCGGTGCAAGTTCAATCAATACCAGCATGGGCTACAAAAGTAAGCTCAGGCCAGCCCAAACTGCATAGCAAGACCCTGTCTCAAAAAGACAAAAAAAAAAAAAAAAAAAAGAAAATTCACTTACATACTAAATATTATATGCTAAATAAATGAGATATTAGTATGCGGCTGGTGATGGTAACAGCTCAACAAAACAGGAAAACAGGAAAGCCATGTTTAAATTCACACACATTCACACTATACTCACCAAGAAAAACCCATGTTATACTTGCACATGTTATAATATCGCCTGTCTGGAGAGGGTTAGACCAGTGAAGAATTTAAGAGAAAAGGAAGAAAGTAAGCCATAATGGCTTCTCTTCAGAATTTAAAAAAAAAGAATCAGGGAGATTCAAATCAATTCCTTACACCCCTACAAGAAGTCATCATGGTATACAGCTACACACACACCTCAAAACTGCAAGAAACAACTGTTATAATTTTTAAAGCCTTCTATCGCTAAAATATACAATGAATCTACATTAAGATACCAACAGACTTCAAGGTAAAATTTCAAAATTACTTTTTCTTAAACTATATACCAAGTTGGCCTCTCTACCGCCATGTATTTTATAAATTAATAATACGAGAAGCAAACAAAAACACTGAATTTACAAAAGGTCTGAAATAAATGTTCTGGAGAAGAAACCTATTAATTCTCTATACCTAAGAACTTTATATATTAGAAGTTACACTAAACTGGTTTTTCCAGTCTTGGTTTTCAATAACAATAATGGTATTAAAAAATACAAGCGCACCTGTAATCCCAGCACTTGAGAGGCTGAGGTAGGAGGATTGATGTGCGTTCAAGACCAGCCTGAGCTACAAAAGTGAGCTTAAGGCCAGCCTCAACTGCATAGCGCAACCCTGACTCAAAAAGACAAAAAAAAAAAAAAATTACCCTTTTTTTTTTTTTTTTTGGAGACAGGGTCTCACTATGCAGTTCAGGCTGGCCTTGAGCTCACTTTTGTAGCCCAGGCTGGTCTCGAACTCACACTGATCACCCTGCCTCAGCCTCCCAAGTGCTGGGATTACAGGCGTGCGCCACCACGCCCCATTTTTGTTGCTGTTTATTTTTTGGTTTTCTGAGACAAGATCATTCTTGCTTTGTAGTTCAGGCTGGCCTATGAACTCACTACAGAGCCCAGACTGACATCAAACCTGTGGCAATCCTTGTGCTTCAGCCTCCTGAATGCTGGGATTGTAGGCAAGCATCACCATGCCCAGCTAATTATACTATTTTAATGTAACCAAATATAAAAAGTATTTCCTATCTAAACATGTGTTACTGCATTAAGAAAAGTCAATAATATATATAAAATACTACACAAATTACACATTACATAACTCAATTTGTTCTACAAATACTAGGTGAAGATAATACCATATAGCGCAATTTTTTTCCAATTTCTGAGAAATTTAATATTATTTACACAGTTAAGGAACAGGTGATATATCTTCACATAGTCCATTTTAATGATGAAGTGTGAAGATGTCATAAAGAACGAGAAATAGTCTGATAGATTGAATCAGATGTTAATCACCAATGGACTGAGCAACCTCAAACTTGGTATTAAATTAGCCCTACCTTCTCAACATTGACAAACTACATAGTTCACTGGTTATGGATTTAGGTATAATACATGGAAAAATGATTCTATTGTGAGCAGAGACCTCCTGGCTCAAAATTTCCTATCTTTCAGTTTATATGTTTAGCACCACCCAAGAATTAACACCTTTTAGCAAATGGGCAATTCCACATTAAGGATATAATTGAATAACTACAGTTCATACAGCTCCCCTAGAATCAAAAGCACTCCATAAATTTAAAATACTAGCATGGTATTAAAGCAAAGAACAATGACTTTAAAACATCTTATACCCCAATTGTATTGTAAACCAAATAAAAATTCACTGCAGTGTCTGCTTTTAAAAAAAAAAAAAAAAAAAAAGATTTTTCCTCTATTAGATAACCCAGATCTAAATGAGCTGTTAAACACTTAGTCTAAAGGTATGCCAAACATTTAAGGTCTTAACAAAGAATCAACTTTAAAAAAAAAAAAAAAATGAGGCCTAGGTTAAATATTTTATTTGGCTTCTCAAGATGGACTCAGAAGTTGGGCACCAGCTCCAGACCAATTCCTGGACTCACATCAAACACAGCCCTGTCATTTATCCAGTCAGTCAAAACAATCTTTTCCATCTTACCCTTTAATGTTTATGTCCTAAAAAGCTGCTAATTGAATCCAGCTCTTGAGATCTATTTGTTAAAATCTATACCAGCTAATTTGTAAATGATGAACAAAAATGAAAAAATATAAATTAACTTTCCTGCAAAACAGAGGAGACTCCAGCATATGTAAACCCAGAGGGGAGAGCAATGTTTTTAATATCTGTCAAACTTTCAGAGGCAAAATTCCCAATGGATTTTAGAAATCAGAGAATACTTCAAACTGTTTTTCCAATTAAGGGGAACACAGGGTATTTTAGCCCTGTCCCCCCCCCCCCAGTATGATCTTCCTCTCAAGAAACTCCACTCATAAATTTTTTATAATGAATCATAGGTGGCACAGAAACCACAGATCTACTGAATCACACTAAAAAAAACCTCAAAATTCATTTTATCCACAGAAAATCAAAATCCCCGTCTTCTCCATATGTATACAATCTAGAGTGAAATAAATGGCAACAAAGCTTTTTCTGATGGTTTCTGCACACAAGAGGATCACAAGCTCTTTCCCTGTTTGCCAATACAAGACGACTCCAGATAAGAACGGCAACAGGCATGCTGAAGCAACAAAGACAGACCCCTTATAATGGTTTCCACCAACTTGCCCAAAATAAGGAAAATGAAAGTGATAAAGACACATCTTCAGCCCACCCTGGTGGCACACACCTGTAATCCCAGCACTTGGGAGGCTGAGGCAGGAAGACTGGTTCACGTTTGAGACCAGCCTGGGCTACAAAAGTGAGCTCAAGGCCAGCCTGAACTGCATAGTGAGACCCTGTCTCAAAAAGACCAAAAAAAAAAAAAGACATCCTCAATCCCGATTTTTCATTAAGTATTCAGTTATCGATTCTTTGCAATTTTCCCCAGGGAATAAAAATAAATGCATAAAAGTAATGCATTTTTGTTTTACTTGCAGCCAAAATAGATTCATGCTAAATTCTCAAATACCAAATTCACTTAAAGTTTTTATGCAGAACATTCAGCCAGTAGCCCCCGATGTGACACACAAGTATTCAGCTACAAAATTAGTCCATATAAATCTCCAAGTCTAGGGTAGGCAAACATAACTACCGTTTATTCTTACACTTGTGAACACACACACACATAAATCCTCTAGAGAAAAACATCTTTCTCACCACACATTCGAACATATAAACGTGGGCAATTTTATTAAGTCAGTGATGAAACTAGTATTTCAATTACACTGTTCACAGCAAATAGTTTTTCTTAAAAATCAGTTCATGCCTATAGATCACCAAAAATGGTAAGCAAAACAAAAGTACCTGTAGCATGAAAGACCATGCACCTGGGATCAAACACTTTGTAGGAGTCCTGTCTACCTTAAGTAAGCCTCTTTGGATATTCTTTTCCATTTGGAAAAGGGGAGAGAATGAAAGTTTGCTCCAAAGTTAGTATGAGCACAGACTTACAAATGTACCCAGGGTAAAGGGGGGGGGGTCCCTAAAGCAAGTCTAGAGTTAGACGAGCACCCCAAGTCTCGCGGCCTATGAGGAACAACCCTACCCACCCCGCTACCCTGCAATCAAACACTTGCTAAACCCAGTGTACAATAGCCCGAGTCGTGAGACCAGACAGACACACCGGAAAAGTCAACCTCGGTCTCCTTCCCCTCCTCCCTAACCGCGCGCCCAAGGTGAGCGGCACCGACCGTGACGGCCCACAGCAGGGAGGGAAGGCTCTGCACGCGGCAGAACCGGGTGTCCAAGTTAGCAACCGGGAAAACACGGACGCAGCACGCACGCACTCGTACTCGTACACGCAGCCTCCCGTTAAGCGCTCCATCTTTAATGAGTGTTTACAGCGCCCCGTGAGAAGCCGGATCCAATAATCCCCTTCCAGAGCCCACCTGGGCAGCCCCGCGGCCAACGCCTCCCGACCCCGACCTGCGCGCGGCTCGGCGCGGCGCGCCCTCTCCCCCCACCCCACCCCGCCCCGCCACCACTGGCTTTTCTGAGAACCCCCAAAGCCGCTGCCGCTGAGTCTCCCAGGGCCTCTCCCGAGCTAGGCCGACCCCACTGCCCCTCCGATCGCAACCCCGGCCCCGCGACGGGCCGCGGTGCCCCCGCCGGCCGCCTGCCCCGGCGCCCCCTCACCTGTCAGGCGCAGCTTGACGGGCCCGTTCCGCCGACCTCCGGGGTTAGACATGTCCCCGGCGGCGGGGAGGCGGCGGCGGCGGCGGCGCGACTCCGGGCCGGCGGGCGGGGCGGGGGCGACGGCGAGGCGCGGCGGAGTCACCACAGCGGCCGGGGCTGTGGCCCGAGCAGCCGGCGTCGCGGCCGCCACGGCCGGAGGGTCCCGGATGTGCCGAGCGTCGTCGCCATGAGCCGCGGAGGGAGCGAGACGCCGAGCTTCCCCCTCCTCCCTCCTCTCCTTCCTCGGCCCGGGCCGCACAACAAAGCGGCAGCCGCGGCTGGCCGCGCCGCCTCCGCCCGCGCCTCGCCGCCGCCGCCTCCTCGCGGCCGCCGCGGCCTCTTCCTCCTCTCGGCTCGGCAAGACCCCGGGAGCCGACGGCGCCAGTCGGCTGAGGCGGGCGGCGCTCGCGCCGGAGCAAGATTCGAGGCTCGGCCGCTTCCTCCTCCGCCCGCCCTCTTGTCTGAGGGACCCGGGTCCTAGGGCAGCCGCCGCCACTCGTCGGCTCCCGGGAGGGGGGCCCGGAGGAGGAGCCAGGGGCGGGGCCGGCGGACGCGCGCGGCGCGAGAGCGCGCACGGCGGAGGGCGGCCCGCGCGGGGGCGCCGGGAAAGGGCCGGCGGGGCGAGCGGGGGGGGGCGCGTGGGTGGCACCTGGAGGGGCGCGCTGACGGCTGCGGAGGAGAGGTCGCGCCGGACGTGGCGGACGGCTCCGTTAGGCGCCTACTGGGTGCGGGCGGCGCCCTAGAAGGCGGAGCGAGCGCTAGGAGGCGCGGTAGGCGCTGCGGCAAGCCCGCCGCCCGCCCTGAATTTAACGTCTCGGGCGAGGGAAGGGACGCCCGACCCACACCGGTGCTCCTGCCAATCCCCGAGAAAGCTATGAGCTCGGTACCGCTTCCATCCGGGACTCACCTGGTGGATGAGATTGGGTTACCTGCCTCTCTCCAGCTGCAGCCTCGCAAGGACAGAGAAATGATACACCGCAGAATTGTCTCAGTATGGAAAGCTTCTCATAAAGTACTTCGCTATTTCAGAAGGAAAAGACTGACCTTGCAATTCACTGCTAGGAATTTATTCTGGCAATAATAATACAGAAGACGTTCTTTGCTAAGTTGGGGTAATAGCAAAAAGGACATAGGGAACAGTCCAACGGTGAGTTACAGTAACTGCATAGATATTTTGTTCTGTTGAGACAGGGTCTCACTATGCAGTTAAAAAAAATGTGTGGCCCAAGCTGGCCTCAGATTCTTCGAGATCCCCTTCTTCAGTTTCCTAAATGCTGGGATTACAGATATGTGTCCCCCAAAAAATCATGCTCTTTTAACCGGGTGGATTTTTGTGCAGCTATTTAAATGACAATTATGACTATCATTTATGAAAGTTTATGGATAATGCAGAATTTAAAAGTAGAGGGGCTGGGAGATAGCACCGTGGCACAAGTCCCTGCCTGGCAAGTACAAGGTCATGAGTTTGAACCCTGGTCCCATAGAAAAAAAGAAAAGCAGAGTAAACGTGTATGTACACATACAAACCATCTCTGTCTGGCACAGTGAAAACTAAAGATAGTAGACTGTGTATGCATGTGTGATTTTGTTAATTTTGTTTATGGCTATTATGACAGTGCAATTTAAAATGTTTAATAAAGTCTAAAGCATTTTGATCCTAATCACTGTAAGTCATTGCTTTTAATCATCAGTAAAGTCTCTTCCTTCTCTAGATGAAGTTACTTCCATGAACATTTCAGCAGTGGTTCCCAGAGTATGTAAATCCTAGAAGTCAGACTAAAACTACAAGGAAGGGTGCTAAAAGTCACAGAGCTACTGCTCTGTGTATAAAGCAGTGGGCAGAGCACTTTAGGAAAGTTTCCATTGCAGAAGAACCAACTGGGAACACTTGCTGCTGAGAGGCTGGATAGTGACAATAAGCTTAGCAACAGCAGTACACCTTGCTTCCAGCCACCCACTGGCATAATTGTAGCTTCAATTAGGTAATAGGAGGTAGGGTTTCAGGTGTTGATGGCAACCACAGGGGAAGAACACTGCCTGTTGTGCTGTTGAAAACAGCACACTGGGGCTGGGGAGATAGCTCCAAGGCACAAGTGCCTGCTGGGCAAGTGCAAGGTCGTGAGTTTCAACCCTGGTTCCACAAAAAAAAAAAAAAAAACAAAACAGCACACTGAACTATGCAAGAGACGGTTCAGGAAAGCGGATACAGCATACCGTGCAGTGCAGGCTTCTGTTTAGGCTTGCCTCTGTAAGTGGAAATCCTATTGTTTAAAACAAAGATTCAGATAAGAATAAGGCTGTACTTCAAAACCAGTCACTGTTTAGACAATACTATTTTTTTTTAAATCCAGGTACATGGATGTGTGTTTTATTATTGTTTCTCCTACCTTGCTGTGTTGTTTGATAAGTATTTTTATGGAATATTGTAATTGTATTAAATATTTAGTCAGTCTGAATGAAAATAAAATGACAAAACTAAAAGTTTGTTGGGGCGTTTGTTTTGCTTTGAGGTGGCCAGCTTTTTTAGGCAGCATCTCACTACATAGTTTCAGCTGGCCTTGAACTCACAGTGATCCTCCTGCTTCAGTTTCCCAAGTCCTGAGATTATAGGCTTGCGCTACTGCACCTGGCTCAGAGTTCTATATAACATCAATTATATGCATTCAAGTGTAAAAATTTCTGGAAAAGGAAAGTAGTATTGGAGATAAAAATATGGCCATTCTCTACACAGCAAAATAGGACAGACTTTTTGATTTATCCAACCTTTGTTCAGCTTATTCCAGGAACTAGTTACTATACTGTACTTTGAAAATACTGAGATGGGGGGCCAGTGAGATAGTTTGTCTGTCTAAAGCACCTGCCTAGGCAAGCTGAGGCAACCACAGGGACTGCAGTTGGATCCCCAGCACCACGTGTTGTGCCAGCCCCAACCCCCAGGGTAGGCTGAGCCAGCCATAAATAAACAAATAAATAAATAAAATATTTTCAAAAAATACTGAAATGGAATATAATAATAATTAGAGGTCAACAGTAGGAGAGAGGGAAAGAAAGAAAGGAGGGAGAAGGACTTATTAACTGAGATTGAATTTAATTATTGGTGTTCTTTTAATCATTGGCCCCCAAGAGGATCTTGCATTGACAATACAGAGTCTAGCCCTTTCCCAGGCCTACTGGGTCAGAGTCTCCTACGATCAGGCTAGGGAGCATTTATAAAAGTCCTAGAGTAGACTCTGCCCACACCAAGGGGGGAACTCCCATCCTAGTGGCTCTGGAGCTTCAGCATGCCTCAAAACTATCTGGAGAACTTGTTAGACACAGCCCACTGCATGGCATGCCGAAGGGTCTGACTGGGCCAGTGTAGGGAGGTGCTGTCATGTTTGTGTCTCTAACAAATGCACAGGTTGCGCTCATCAGGATACTACACTTGGAGCCAGTTGCCTTCAGAATTACACCATTAAGGAACACTGGATCTTCATGAAAGTGCTGCATTAAATGTACAACATTTTTCCTTCCTTTCTTTCTTTCTTTTTTTTTTTTTTTTTTTTCTTGTCTTCTTGAAACAGGGTCTTGGGGCCCTGCAGGATGGCTCAGTGGTCTAAAGCGCCTGCTTAGGAAAGCTTAGGCGGCTGCAGGGACCACGGTTCAATCCCGGCACCACATGTTGCGCCAGCCCTGCCCTCAGGGCAGGCTGAGCCGGCCATAAAAATAAATAAACAAACAAAAGTTCTGAAACTAAATAAATAAATAAATAAAATTAAAATTCTTTAAAAAAAAAAAGAAAGAAAAGAAAAGAAAAGAAACAGGGTCTCCTATGCAGCTCGGGCTGGCCTTGAGCTCATTTTGTAGCTTGACATGATCTTCCTGCGTCAGCCTTCTGAGTGTCGGGATTATAGTCATGTGCCACCACGCCCAGCTAGTACTTCTTTATCATGACCTGTCTTAACTCTGAGACATAGTTTTGAGGAAAAAAGAGAGGACTGAGGATTCTCAGGAGTCCTTCCTTTGCTTTCTTCCTAAAGCAGAAATCTACCCAAAATGTAAATTTTGTCTTTGTGTACCTTGGTTATACATGGTTATCAGAACTTCAGAAAATCTTTCTCCCGGAAAATCTTTGTATTCCCTTATGACTCCAAATTTGTCATCAACAGAATGATGGTATGCCTTCTATCAAATCATTTTCTTAAACTTCTGTCACATCACGTTTTTTTTTTGTTTTGTTTTTTCTTTTTGGCTTTTTGAGACAGTCTCGATGTTCAGTTCAGGCTTGCCTTGAGCTCACTTTGGTAGCCCAGGCTGGTCTCGAACTCGCACCAATCCTCCTGCCTCAGCCTTTCAGGGGCTGGGATTACAGGCGTGATCCACCACACCCAGCACACTTCATATTACATACTAATAAAATCTATCTTTTTTCTATAACTATCATGTAATAGAAATTTCCAGCACCAGAGCAACACATTAAATAGTATTCTTTGCAAAAGCTTTGTTTTTTCATTAATACACTGTACTAATTACTTGAAGTATTCTTTTTGATGCTATCCTAGACCATATGTGAAATCCAGGCATGGTTTTGAGAATGCTGAAAACCTTTTGTTTAAAACATATTTCTGCTTTCCAGGCTGATGTTAAATTTGATAGGACTTTGCAAGAAAATACCTACTATCTATCATCTCTAGTTAGTATTTCTTCTGCTCTAACCATTATTATTTTTTTAGCATGAAAGAGTTGTCTCCAGTAATAAAAAAAAGTCTAAGGTAAGAGTATGTTAATGACCGTACTCTTGCAAAGCTATTTTTATAATATAAAATTCTAAGGGGCTGGGGAGATAGCTCCGAGGCACAAGTGCCTGCTGGGCAAGTGCAAGGTCGTGAGTTCGAACCCTGGTCCCACAAAAAAAAAAAAAAAAAAGTTCTAGTTTACTACAGTATATGTGCCATGGGAAACTCAGGCACTCTGGCAATTTATACCAGTGCTTAAAACACTTCGGTCTCTTCATGTTTTAAAATGTCATAATTTAGGGCTGGGGAAATAGCTGAGTGGCATAAGCACCTGCCTGGCAAGGTCAAGGTCCTGAGTTCTACCCCCAGTACCAAAAAATGAAAAGTTATAATTTAAATAACATTAGGTCTGGCTTCCCCCAAAGGAATTTATCATAACCAATAAAGCAGCCACCTGTATGTTATTGCTGCCACTTGCCCACTCTTCCTCCAGTGTCCCTCGTTTTATTTCCCATGTTTCTACTTGTCCCAGCTCCTGAGAGTTGGATTCCTGAGGCCACCAGGACCACGCTACTCTGACAGGGCTTAGGGTGAGGTCACATTCTGACCTGCTCTCTGACCCCGCAGCCTCACCATGCTGCCTGTGCCTGGCCTGCAAGCACACCTGGCTGCCCCATCAGTGCTGAGTTGCCTTTCCTCCCTGGGTCTGTCCACATCAGGGCTCCCTGGGTTCCCTCTGCACTTCCTCTTCTGAGGCCGTCTGCCCTGGCCCCTGCTCTGGCCATGCCCTGGTCTCTCCCAGGATGTGCCTAGTCCTCTGAGGCCTGTGACTGGGCATTATATTTCTAATGTCGCTGGTGCAGAACCCACTTTGAGAACCACTGCCTGACCAGGACCGAGTCAGGGCCAGCTGAGGCAGTGGCTAAGAAAGCAGCCAGTCAGACTGCAGCTCCTAGGAGCAGGGCATGGGAGCCCATGAGTGCAGCTGGCCGTGGGGAGCCAGGCACAGAGGTCACAGAGACTGCTGTGGAGAATGCCTCTGAAAACCTGAGGCCTTTCGAGTGCATGAACAGGAAAAATGAGTCTGTAGAAAGAGCCTGACAGAGCAGATGGAGAAAAGCTGACAGGACAGGCTTCCTGACTCTCCAGGATGGGGGAGATCCATAGCTCCTTGCCTGCAGCACTCCCAGCTGCTCTCCCAGAGATCTCCCGGGACTCGGGGGTGCACTCCGCCTGCACCCAACTGTGCCTGTGCCATCTGAGACCCTAGCCACTGACATCTGCCTGCCTCTGCTGCAGTTAACCATCATCTTCTGTGCCCAAGTATTCGAGCCAGGCAGATCTTGTACCACAGATTCATGAATCCTACAGAGATATGGGGGGCTCTAGGATCTCTGCCATAGGTTGAATCATGCTGCCCCTTCAGAAGGGATGGTGAAGCCTTGACCTCTGGAAACCTGTAAATGTAACCTTATTTGGAAATAAGGACTTTTTAGATGTGATCAAGATGAGGCTACTAGGGACTAGAGAGATAGCTCTGTGGCACAAGTGCCTACCTGGCAAGTCCAAGGTTATGAGTTTCAACACTGGTCCCACAAAAACAAACAAATAAAAAAAGACATAAGATAAGGCCACTAGAATGGGTCTTAGTTTTCATTTTGAGACGTCTCCCAAAATTCCCCAGGCATGGACTTGAACTTACATCCTCCTGCCTCTGTCTCCTGGAGTGCCACATTACAAGCATACACCACAACACCCATCTGAGAGATATATTTTTAAGAAGAGAAAAACGTTATACAACTGGGCATGGTGGCACATGTGTGTAATCCTAGCACCTGAGAGAAAGAAAGAAAGAAAAGGCCATATAGACAGAAATACACAGGAGGAGGGTCCCTTGATGATAGGGACTGATGTGGCTGAAAGCCACAGGACGCTGGCCAGCAAAGGCAGAACTCTACCCCGAAGCTCAGAGATGGCATCTAGCCTTCAGAACTGTGGGAGAATGAGTTTCTGTCATTGGAAGCCACCCAGTTTGGAGCAATTGGCCTTTGGAGACTCTAGGAAGCAAATACAAGCTTTCAGTCCCTGCCACACCTTATCACATACAGAACAGGTGACAAGGTATACTCCACAGCTGGTTTTCATTGTTGGTTGCATTGTCTTTTAACGAAATAGAAAGCTGTGTGCCCCCAGGCCATTTTTTTTTCTAATGTACCCATTTTCAAAGGTCCTAAGTATACAAACTGGCCTGCTACACCAAAAATTCTGAGTTAAAAGAGAATGCAATTTGAAGAGATTGCATATTTTCCAAAGCCAGTCTGGTGATTTAAGCATGAAAGTATTACAATTAAATGTTTGAAAAGTTATCTGTGCGTGTTTTGCTGTAAGCCGATATCATGAAGCAACACATCTTTTCGGGATGAGGTAGCAGCCCTGGCCCCTGGGGGAAGGGAGCGGGGTATGGCTCCACGGCAACTACCTCGGACAACTGGACAGCATGAGTGGGCTCAGACAAAGTCATGGCCAATCATCTTCAAACTACACACTGTAGTAGCTACAGCAGGATTCTCTAAGGGCGGGATGGGAGGAGATGTGGAAATATTTGTACGATGCTGTCTTTATGGGTAATGCAGAGAGTATGGGCCAGAATGAGCTCAACATGACTCCTAAGCCCAAGGGTCAATGTCAAACCATGGCTTAGGATCCTCAGCGGTCATTTGGGGGCATTAGGATCCAGTCCAAACGGCTTTTGTGGCATTCCAGGCATTACTAGCTCTCTGCCTGTCTCTTCAGCCTCATTTCCTCCTCGTCCTCTGCTCTGCCCATGCCAAGGACCCAGGGCTCTCCCTTTTTAGGCTCCCACCATGCTCCTGTTCATCTTTGTCTCCAGAGAAGGAGTTTTCTTTCCAGTCTGTCTGCCCTATCAGGGCAGAAAACAAGAAAGCAAGGGGCTGGGGAGATAGCTCTGTGGCACAAGTGCCTACCTGGCAAGTGCAAGGTTGTGAGTTTGAACCTTGGTCCCACAGGAAAAAAAAAAAAAAAAAAGAAAAAAGAAAACAGGAAAACACCTAACAAGAGGCCTTCACCTCACCCAAGGTGCTACTTGGCTGATCAATAAATTATATTTTAGTGTGAATGGGTCTGTTAATGTGTTACTTGAGATGAGTTGGTCTGGTTAATGATACATTCTTGCATGGGAGTCTCGCCAGAGAGCAAGTATTCTGAGCACCTCTGTCTGACTGAAGAAAGAGCCGCTGTTTTCTGACATCCTAAAAGACAGGCGTCCTTTGCCCAAGCTGTGCATATCTCAGATGATCAGACCATAAGGTCAACTATTGAAATGCAGCTTCTTTGTTACCAAGGCCTCAGGGTAGCATATCCAAAGTGTCAGACCAAAGCTTCATACCTCTCCCCTGAGTTAGGCTGGGATTAGGAAAGTGCTTCCAACAGGAGAGGCCTTGTCCACTAAGACCAAAGATAGGAAGGAACTAAAGAGACAACAAGTACTGCCTGAGCAGCTGGACTCCAAGAAAACTAAGCTCTGTGCTGGGGGGAGGTGTCCCACCTTCCCAAGGGTTGTGTGAATTAAAAGCAGGTAGAAAGGAGACCCCATTCACTTCTGGCCTTCCACAAGTAGGGAGACCTCAAGAGCTGGCTCCCAAGCTACACTTCCATGCAATTCATTCAGAACAGACTCAGCAGATTCCAAGATCATCAACAAGTAACATCAGGTGGATTACACCAGATGACAATGGCAGAGGAAAAGGATTGAATGTGCCCATTTTCTGGGAAAGCTGATACTGTAAGGGTGAAAGCATCAATGGAGCAAGAAGGTCTTTTTTTTTTTTTTTTTTGGTGGGACTGGGGTTCAAACTCACAACCCTGCACTTGCCAGGCAGGCACTTGTGCCACAGAGCTATCTCCCCAGCCCCTGAAAGAAGGTCTTTTTGTTGATAAAGATACTTGAAGGCCCTAGTAGTCAAGGGCATAACGGCCCCTGTGTGCAGCCCCCACTGTGTACTAGCTAAAGGAGGAAGGTTGCTTGAGCCTGGGAGGTTATCACTAGCCTGAGCAACAGCTCTCTGTGGGACGTGGGGGACTAGAAGAGCATTTCTCAATAATTGTTTTTGGAATTAGACCGTCAGTGCCATTTCTATAATTTAGTTCTTTTTTTATTCCTTGTTATTGTGGGTTTAAAATCTTACCCACTGAATTGATTTGAACCTTACTGGAAAGGAATTTACAAATAAATATGAAAACACCAGTCAGACCCTGTAATTCCATTCCCAGGAAACTGTCCTAAGGAAGTAAGCAGAGGTGTACAGAGCGACATGTAGTTATTCTTCCCAGTGCTATTTACAAGGACAAATTGAAAGCAATTTAAATGTGCAAAAGGAGATTGGTTTACATATAATTGATATAGTCATATGATAAACTATTATGCAACCATGGAAAATCGTGTTCTCAAAGACTTTTTTTTTAAAATCAGATGTTTTTATATTTAAAAAACATGAAAAGAACCCTTCCTTCCCTTCCTGCAGAGGAAAACACCATCGTGAGTTTGGCATGCATACTTTCTGTAAAATTTTCATACTTCATTTATTTAGTGACAAAGAGAAATGTTTAGAATATAAATATATCATTTTTTATAGATTTTTATTTCTTTCTCTTAAACCTCATGTATTTGTTTGTGTTATGGCTGGTTCAGCCTACCCTGGGGTGGGAGTGTGCAGCATGTGGTGCCAGGCATGGAGGAGCGGTCGCAGCGCTTGCCTTAACTTTCCTCCACAGGTGCTTTAGACCACTGAGCCATCTCACTGGCCCTAAATATATCTTTTTTTTAAAGCAGAAAACAAAACTAGCTCTTCCTAGAGGCTTTCACAATGGTCCAGCACCTGACCTATCATCGTAAGCTTTCCTACAACACTGCCTCTAACAAAACTAGGCTATCCCGAACCCCAGGGAGTAAAATTGTTTACCTCTATACCAAGAAGGTTGGGAAGGCCCCCAAATTTGCGTGTGGTGTGTGCCTGGGTAGACTTCGAGGGGTTCCAGCTGTGCAACCTAAAGTTCTTATGAGATTGTCTAAAACAAAGAAGCACGTCAGCAGGGCTTATGGGGGCTCCATGTGTGCCAAGTGTGTCCGCGACAGGATCAAGCGCACTTTCCTTATTGAAGAGCAGAAAATTGTGGTGAAAGTGTTGAAGGCACAAGCACAGAGTCAGAAGGCTAAATAGAAGATGAAGCTGTTGCAGTAATAAAAGATGGAAAGGCTTTAAAAAAAAAAAAAAAAAAGAAAAAAGAAAACTATGTGTGAGGAATCATCCCAATCTGAATTGTTAAACAAATACACTTCTACATTCATTATCCAAAATGATAATTACTAGGGGGCCAGAGAAATAGCTCCGTGGTACAAGGGCCTGCCTGGCAAGTGCAAGGTCGTGAATTCAAAACCCCAGTCCTGCAAATAAACAAACAAACAAACAAAATGGTAATTACTAAGAATATACAAGGTACTGAGCACTGTGCCTTAAAGTCTGTAACCCGGTGGAGGACAGACAGCTGAAACACAGGACAGAGCAGTAAGGTCTATTTTCTGTACCCCTTTTATGTGCTCTACAAAGGGTCAGAGAACTGTTCGTTGCCTCCTAGAGAGACTGTCAGCATGGGTGTCATCAGCCACATTGGTTCTCCAGTTTTATTGAAAATGTTAAAACAAAGATCTTATCTCCTTTATACTGGGTGTGATGCTGCATGCCTGTAACGCCAGCCCTTGAGAGGTTAAAGCAGGAAGATCACTGTGAGCTTGGGCTGCCTAGTGAGTCTGGGGTCACCTTGAACTACACAGCAAGATCTGGTCTCAAAAAAACCACAATAAACCAGGTGGGGTGGTGCAGGCCTATAATCACAGCGCGGGGGAGCCTGAGATAGGAAGATAATGAGTCCAAGCTGTGTAGTAAGACCCTATATCAAATAAATAAATATTTAAAAACACAATGAATAAATATTCTGTCTCAGGAGAAAAAAATTTGTATATTTAGATATATAGATATAGATATAGATATAGATATAGATATAGATATAGATACATACATACTAGACACAGCTAGGAAGGTCACTCACTGCCAGAATATGTTGTGGCCTTCAGTGGCCAACACTGAGATGGAAGCCAACACAGAGGAAGAGGAACCATGACCCAGAGAAAGTGACATCTTACATTATCACCCCATGTGAGGTCCTGTATCCAGCCATTCCTAAAACCACTACCTGGTTTGGATCGGGTTTTCAGCCATTTTTCATTTGCCTGCAAGAGAGTCCTAACTAATACATCCAGTGAAGGAAAATCTACCTGGTGAAAGTTGCCATCTACATTGTCAGGTCATCTCTTTGTAGGCCTTCATTGTGGAGTAGTAACAACACATTGGCTCCACAAGGAGCAAGGCTGACAATTTTTTTCTGTCAAGGGACAGATAGTAAATATTTTAGGGTTTGAGGGATGATAGGATTTCCACTGCAACTACTAGACTGCAGAGCTTTAGTCAAAAAGCAACCAGTCATGAATGGGTACAGCTGTGTTACTAATAAAGCTTTATTTACAAAACAAGACAGTGGCTCCCTGAGCATAATGTCAAGACCTGTTCCAGAACCATTTTTTAAAATTTTTTATGGTCCTAGGAATGGAGGCCAGGGCCTCTACTATGAGCTACATCCCAGACAATTTTTTTTTTTTTTTAGACAGTCTCCCTAAGTTGATAAATTGCCCAGGTTGAGCTTGAATTTGTAGCTCCTGACTTGGCCACCCAGATTACTGAGGTTATAGGCATGTGCCCCGTCGCATCCAGCTTAACAAATAGTTTTGAAATAGGATTGATTCCATGACTGAGTTTCAGTGGCTTAGTGATGTATTTAAGGACCCAGGTTCTCTTCAACCAAGAATTCTGCCTTCCTCTGGGCTTTCTCCTCAGCCACAAGATGGCCACCGCTGTTTTAAGCTTCACAGCCAAACTGATCTTCAGAACAGACACAGCCATTCTTCCTAGAGGTAAAGCCATTTGTAGTAGAAGCAACTCCACATCAGCATAGTGCTTGCCCTGGAAGGTGATCAGAGGCTCCCTCTTGAGCCACGCCTTAGAACAGGAGTTGGAATTCCTGAGATCAGTCAGGAGCCACTTCCTGATACCTGACTGACACGGTGGGGGGGGGGGGTCTATGAGTCAGAAAGGGTCAGGGTCAGGAATAGGGATGAGAGAAATAATCACAAACATCCATGAGGTACAGATGAGAATATAGAATTCAGACACGGACAATGACTTACCAAGGCCACAAAGCTGGAGACTGAAGTCAGGCCTAGCTATGTGGAAATGGTGTCCAAGACCTCAAACACTACTCTAAGGGCTGTGGTAGGGAAGCTGAGGCCATCAGGGATAACCAGATAGCTACAAGGTGTCCCTTAACATGAAGTACCATGCCACCAAGCAGAAAACTTGTTGGGTGACTAGACCTCCTTAGCAGGGTGGGCCACTTAGCTTTGGCTATACAGCCAACAGTCTTATAATTCCACGAGTAAAATCCCAGCCATTTAGGGATCTCACAACTCTGTGGGTCAGCAATCTGGTCTGGTCTTCTGATCTCAGAGGAACTCTGTGGTGCCTCTTCAGCCAGCTGGCAGCCCGCCTGGGACCTGAAGTGACCTGGAACGGCTCATCTTTGCCCCAAATGTTCCCTCACCCTACTGCTGTGAGCCAGGGACCTTCACAGGGAAGCTGGAAAGAGGGCATGAGGGAGTGTAGATGCACACAAGGCATCTTGTGTCCTAGCCAGGGTCTAGGAAACATGACTTTTCTGAAGAAGCCCTGAGCCAAGAAAGAAAGGAGGGAAGGGAAGAGGGAAGAGAGTGAACAACAATTAAAAAAAAAAAAAAGATTTTCTTTTCTCTTGCCACAGAAAGGTAGAGGTTCTACCCCTTCTGTGCAGCTTTGGAAACCCCATTCCTGGTCTGCAGCTGAGAAGGGGTTTCACGGCAAACATCACCTGGGATTCCCAAAGCTGACAGATGTAGCCCAGAAGCAGGACATGGATTCAGTACAGAAAAGTTAGAAAAACAGCACCATGGTCAACGGATGGAGGCTGGGATAAAAGAGCATCTGAAGAACAAATATTTACAACCAAAGACAAAATTACACCCTATTCGTTTCCTGACTCAAAACAAACTCCACGTGACAATCAACCAGAAACATATTCTCTATTATCTTGGCAGAATAAACGTGTTATATAGCCATTCAACAAACATTTATTGGGCCAAACCCAATAAACTCGAACAGGATTCTTTGTTAATGATCAAGTATCTGTCTTTTAAAAATATCTTTCTAAATGATTCATTAAATATATATATATATATATATATATATATATTTATTTATTTATTTATTTATTTATGTTAGGAAAGGGTCTACAGGGTGTTCAGGGTCTAATTGCTAAATCAGACTCAGTGATCGCCTGTTTACAGTCTCCCAAGAACTGGGATTACAGGTGTGCACCACTACACCCAGTCTCAACTGCTGTTTTAGTGCACCCCAGGATCAGGGCCAGCAGGGCAAGCCTAGGGATCGAATCCCTGGCCCCTGTGCCTGCTTGCAGGTGCTTTAATCTGCTGAGCTATTTGGCCAGCCCTTTGTGATATCTTTACAGGGGCCTAGCAGGCTTGCCCCTGATGCCAGAATTTTGTATTTTTAAAATTATTAAAAGATTATAGGGGGGCTGGGGAGATAGCTCCGAGGCACAAGTGCCTGCTGGGCAAGTGCAAGGTCATGAGTTCGAACCCTGGTCCCACAAAAAAAAAAAAAAAAAAGATTATAGGGGCTGGAGAGATAGCTCCATAGCACAAGTGCCTGCCTGCCTGCTGGCAAGCGCAAGTTTGTGAGCTCAAACCCTGGTCCTGCAAAAAACACCACCAAAAACCAAATAAATAAATAAATAAATAAATAAATAAATAAATAAAACCACCATTGTGTACCTGAAAAGACTGGCAGGTCTTTCTTTTTCTTTCCTGAATTCATATGAACTCATTCACTGCTATCAGCAATTTAAATCTGCCACTGTAACCATTTAAAACATTTTTGGAATTAATGTGTAAGACAAAGCAGTGAGCATAAGGAAGCTGTACTTCAATTTAGGAGCCCATTCAGAAATTTATACTCTCTAGGTATGAACCTACCCAGCATGAAGCCTGGCCCGCAGCCCTTCTGAACACGGAATCTGGTGAGCGGGAACCCTCATAACAAAAGAAGGGTAGCCAAAACAAGCAGCTCTCTCTAAGTTCAGGTGAAATAATATTCTTCCAGAGTAAATCTTTGCAACGTGAAAGCACATGGCGTCAGCTCGCCAGATAGTCTCTAAAATAGTTTTCCACAGACCCAAAGCCATGAAAAGTGATTCAGCCTGTCAGAAATGTGGAGGGATTCCTCTCTGGTGGAGCTGCACAGTGAGCCATCTCTCCAGGCAAGGGACCATGACCCTGGCCACCCCAGCCTCTTGGACAGCGATGTGAATACAGGAAGTGTCTGTAACAGGAACATAAGAAATATATTAAAGGGGCTGGCAGGATGGCTCAGTGGTCTAACGTGCCTGCTTAGGAAAGCTTAGGCATCAGCAGGGACCGCAGGTCAATCCTGGTGCTATGCCAGCCCCCCAACACCCCCCGGCAGGCTGAGCTGGCCATAATTTATATATATAAAATAGGGCCTGTGAGAAAGCTCAGCACAGTAAGCCCCCACATTAGGCAAGCACAGGGACCGGGGTTCAACCCCCAGCGCCAATGCCATACTAGCCCTCCCCTGCATATGCTGAGCCAGCTGTCAAGACCCGGCATGATGGCACACCTCTGTAATCCCTGCACTGGGGAGGCTGAGGCAGGGAGGATCGCTAAGAGTCTGACTTAAAAAAAAAAAAAAAAAAAAGAGCAAAGCGTCATCAAATAGCATATATTAACAATGAGATGAAGACCATATGGCCCTGGGGGCCAGGGCTCAGTGGGAGATACTCATCTGTCATGTAGGGGGACCTGGATTCCACCTCTACTGATACAAGGAAAGAAAAAAAGAGTGGAGTGAGTCTGCTTAAACAAAAAGATTTTAATCTACCTAGAAAGTTTAAGTTATTCTGTGTCTAATCTTAAGGAGCCAGTTAAATAGGTTATGGCACATTCATACTACAGAATATGTACAAGCACTAAAATAACATTATAGAGAGATATTTATTGATTATACAAATATATAATATTGTACATTATATATATATTTTTTCGGCAGTCCTGGAGATGGTGCACGGGACTTTCACCCTGGCTAGATGCCACCTCTAAGAGCAATGCCCATGCTACTATCACCCTATGAGCTCTTTATCTTTTATTTTGAAGCAGAGTCTCACTAACTTGCCTGGGCTGACCTGGAACATGAGATCCTCTTGGTTCAGCCTCTTGAGCAATGGGGATTGGGGGCGTATGTCACTGTATCCTAATAAATACTCTTATGTTCATGGTATAGGAAAACTGCTTCCAACATATAAAGTGAAAGAAATCCATTTTATCATAGACTGTTCCTGTGTAAATCTTTTTTTTTTTTTTTTTTTTTTTTTTTTTTGAGGGACTGGGGTTCAAACTCACAACCTTGCACTTGCCAAG